>CM064326.1:347112591-347345091 GCA_032595735.1 Pelochelys cantorii
GGACCTTGGGACTCACGGGGTCTCCGCCCCTTTGTCTCTGCAGGATCGCTTCTGGAAATGGACGGATCAGTCGCCGGCCAAATTCACCGCTTGGGCCCCGAAGCAGCCTGACCCGCCAAGTAAACAGGAGCGCTGCGTGGTGTTGGAAGTACCAGGTGAGCCGGCAGCTCAGCCCCCCACCCCCGCCCGGCCAGGGCCCTGCAGCGCTCTGCCCACGGGCCCTGAGGCACGGCTCCGGCTGCCCCAGCGCCCTGCAGGGCCGACCCCGGCTCCTCTGTCTCCCCTGCCCCAGCCGGGAGGGCAGTTGGGGGGGAGGGGTGTGTGACGACACGTGGGGGAGCCCCCGACCCTGTACCCCGTCCGCAGCCAGACGTGACTCTCAGGCGGCCAGTAGAGTAGAAGCTTTTAATGGTTCTCAGAGACGCAGCGCAGCACGGGCGCGATGCTGAGAGAGGAGCCAGGGCAGAGCCCTCGTCCTCTTGGGGGGAGGGGTTCCCAGGCCCCTGAACCCCCTGTCCTGGACTTAGTCTGCCCCCTTCAGGGTTCCCCCAGCCTAGACTGCCCAGCTCCCAGGCCCTGCCCGCCCCCCCCGCCCCGGGAAGAGCCTTGTTATCTGCTCAGGCTGGGACGAGATGTCTGGGCTGTGGGCGAGTCAGTGGGAATCACACAGCACAGTGCAGCCAGGTGGGGGGGACACCGGGTTACAGAGCAGACAGACAGCCCCCCACTACGTCACACGCGGGTCTGAGCAGGTGACACTGCTGATCCCCAGCTCCCCTGGGTCCATTCATGTCTGCTGCTGTGACAGGCAGGAGACAGACAGACACACGCACACACACAGTTGCACTGGGGAACTCCACTGCGCTGTCCCAGGGTGCTGGCTCTGAACCCCTCCAGCCCCCTTCTCCAGGGCACCGGGCAGGCTGCTCTGGGCAAACACGGGGGCACGCAAAGATTTTGGGACCAGAGCTGCATTTGCTCCCTGCTGTGGGGTCGCCCACATGTTGGCGGTTGGTGAAATGCCACAGGGTTGGCGCCGGCTGTTCCCAGGGCATGGGAACTTATTTGCTACTTTTTTAAACTGTTCATCAATTGCACCCAAAAATGTGTTAAAGGAACATGATGGTTGCAGAGTTGAGAAAGGGCCTGTCCAAGGCTGCCCATGTAACCTTAACTCTGCCCCTGATACATGTGTGTCTTGGCACAGGCTTCAGTGACAGGCTCCATCTGCCCCCTCCCCCCTCAGGGCCTGGCCCAGGTGCTGGGATCCTCTCCCGGGGCACAGAACGGGGGGGGGGGGGGGCGGGTTGCTTATGGCAGGAACAGCGCGGTCTGCCTCCCCCCCCACCAGCTCACTGCTGTTTGTCTTTCCAGGGTTTAACCAATGGCACGATTATCCCTGTGACCGGACTTTCCCGTTCGTCTGCAAGAAAGAATCCCGTGGGAGGCAGCTCGATGCGCCTGGGCCAACTCCAGCAGCCGGGCAGTGAATCGGGTCCCTCCGGCGCCCCCGGCTGCTAGGTCCCTGCTGCGGAGCATTGCTGTGTGATGCTGCCTCCCTCCGGCCCCCCTGCCCACCCCCGTCGCCCCCACACTCGGCTCGGCAACCCCAGCGCCGTGAAATAAACGGCCCCTGAGCATCCAGCTCTGAGCGTGTCCCTCTCTCTCGTGCCTCCCTCTGCCACGGGCAGCCCCGCGTGGGGCCGGGCCAGGGCTGTTAAATGTCGGTTAATTGACTAGTCGAGTAACCTCACCGAATTCTTATCGGTTAGTCGAGTGCTCTATCGTCTCGGGGGCGGGGCTGGCAGCCAGTGCGCTCCGGCCCCGCCCCCAAGGAGCTGCCTGCCACCCTGCGCTGCTGCCTCTGCCAGAGCGGTGTGGGAGGCAAAGCCCCTGTCCGGGGCCCGGCTCTGAGCTTCTGGCCTGGCGCGAGTCAGAACCGAGCCGGGCTGCCCGCCTGGCTCCTAATACACCCTAAAAGCAGAGCCGCAGCCGGTGGGTCCAGGACCTGGCGCGAGCCGGGACTGAGCCAGGCTGCTTGTCAGCCTGCTAAAAACATTACTGGTGGGGGAGGGGGAGCCGGACGTCTGACTCCTACAGCATTAACCTGTACGCTCTTGCGCATCTGTTAATCGACTACCCGCTTACACCCCGAGGCCTGGCCCGGCCCAGCACCCCAGACCCCGCCTGTCAGGGGGAGGGACGGGAGCAAACCAGGAATAAGAGCCAGTGTTCTCTGTCATTTTTTGCCCCCCTGTGCAGAATGAATTTTGTTATGTGCACCAATGTGCATATCCTGTACCACACAGCACCTCCATACTGGAGCACATAATTCATGGGGAGTGGGGCGAGGGAGGGGCTCAAGCATTTGGACTGTGGGAGGGGGCTGAAGATTGGGGGGTGAGGGCTCTGGCTGGGGTGTGGGCTTGGGGCTGTGGATGAGAGTTTTAGGGTTCAGGAGGAGATGCAGGACCGGGGCACAGGGCTGGGGGCTGGGGGCAGGGTGCAGGCTGGGGCCAGACGTGTGGGAGGGGCTGAGGGTGGGGGGCAGGGGGCCAGGCTGGCAGTGTGGGAGGGGCTGAGGTGGGGGGCAGGGGGCAGGCTGGGGCTGGCCGTGTGGGAGGGGCTGAGGTGGGGGCAGGGGGCAGGCTGGGGCTGGCCGTGTGGGAGGGGCTGAGGTGGGGGGCAGGGGGCAGGCTGGGGCCAGCCGTGTGGGAGGGGCTGAGGGTGGGGGGCAGGGGGCAGGCTGGGGCTGGCCGTGTGGAAGGGGCTGAGGATGGGGGCAGGGGGCCGGCTGGGGCTGGCAGTGTGGGAGGGGCCCAGGGTGGGGGCAGGCTGGGGCTGGCCGTGTGGGAGGGGCTGAGGATGGGGGCAGGGGGCCGGCTGGGGCTGGCCGTGTGGGAGGGGCCCAGGGTGGGGGCAGGGGGCAGGCTGGGGGCAGGAGGCCGGCTGGAGCTGGCCGTGTGGGAGGGGCCCAGGGTGGGGGGCAGGGGGCCAGGCTGGCAGTGTGGGAGGGGCTGAGGTGGGGTGCAGGGGGCCGGCTGGGGCTGGCCGTGTGGGAGGGGCTGAGGTGGGGGGCAGGGGGCAGGCTGGGGCTGGCCGTGTGGGAGGGGCTGAGGATGGGGGCAGGGGGCAGGCTGGGGCTGGCCGTGTGGGAGGGGCTGAGGTGGGGGGCAGGGGGCCAGGCTGGCAGTGTGGGAGGGGCTGAGGTGGGGTGCAGGGGGCCGGCTGGGGCTGGCCGTGTGGGAGGGGCCGAGGGTGGGGGGCAGGGGGCAGGCTGGGGCTGGCCGTGTGGGAGGGGCTGAGGGTGGGGGGCAGGGGGCCAGGCTGGCAGTGTGGGAGGGGCTGAGGTGGGGTGCAGGGGGCCGGCTGGGGCTGGCCGTGTGGGAGGGGCTGAGGTGGGGGGCAGGGGGCAGGCTGGGGCTGGCCGTGTGGGAGGGGCTGAGGGTGGGGGGCAGGGGGCCAGGCTGGCAGTGTGGGAGGGGCTGAGGTGGGGTGCAGGGGGCCGGCTGGGGCTGGCCGTGTGGGAGGGGCTGAGGTGGGGGGCAGGGGGCAGGCTGGGGCTGGCCGTGTGGGAGGGGCTGAGGATGGGGGCAGGGGGCAGGCTGGGGCTGGCCGTGTGGGAGGGGCTGAGGTGGGGGGCAGGGGGCCAGGCTGGCACTGTGGGAGGGGCTGAGGTGGGGTGCAGGGGGCCGGCTGGGGCTGGCCGTGTGGGAGGGGCTGAGGTGGGGTGCAGGGGGCCGGCTGGGGCTGGCCGTGTGGGAGGGGCTGAGGTGGGGGGCAGGGGGCAGGCTGGGGCCAGCCGTGTGGGAGGGGCTGAGGGTGGGGGGCAGGGGGCAGGCTGGGGCTGGCCGTGTGGAAGGGGCTGAGGATGGGGGCAGGGGGCCGGCTGGGGCTGGCCGTGTGGGAGGGGCCCAGGGTGGGGGCAGGGGGCAGGCTGGGGCTGGCCGTGTGGGAGGGGCCCAGGGTGGGGGGCAGGGGGCCAGGCTGGCAGTGTGGGAGGGGCTGAGGTGGGGTGCAGGGGGCCGGCTGGGGCTGGCCGTGTGGGAGGGGCTGAGGTGGGGGGCAGGGGGCAGGCTGGGGCTGGCCGTGTGGGAGGGGCTGAGGATGGGGGCAGGGGGCAGGCTGGGGCTGGCCGTGTGGGAGGGGCTGAGGTGGGGGGCAGGGGGCCAGGCTGGCAGTGTGGGAGGGGCTGAGGTGGGGTGCAGGGGGCCGGCTGGGGCTGGCCGTGTGGGAGGGGCCGAGGGTGGGGGGCAGGGGGCAGGCTGGGGCTGGCCGTGTGGGAGGGGCTGAGGTGGGGTGCAGGGGGCTGGCTGGGGCTGGCCGTGTGGGAGGGGCTGAGGTGGGGGGCAGGGGGCAGGCTGGGGCTGGCCGTGTGGGAGGGGCTGAGGATGGGGGCAGGGGGCAGGCTGGGGCTGGCCGTGTGGGAGGGGCTGAGGTGGGGGGCAGGGGGCCAGGCTGGCACTGTGGGAGGGGCTGAGGTGGGGTGCAGGGGGCAGGCTGGGGCTGGCCGTGTGGGAGGGGCTGATGATGGGGGCAGGGGGCAGGCTGGGGCTGGCCGTGTGGGAGGGGCTGAGGTGGGGGGCAGGGGGCCAGGCTGGCACTGTGGGAGGGGCTGAGGTGGGGTGCAGGGGGCAGGCTGGGGCTGGCCGTGTGGGAGGGGCTGAGGTGGGGTGCAGGGGGCCGGCTGGGGCTGGCCGTGTGGGAGGGGCTGAGGTGGGGTGCAGGGGGCCGGCTGGGGCTGGCCGTGTGGGAGGGGCTGAGGTGGGGTGCAGGGGGCCGGCTGGGGCTGGCCGTGTGGGAGGGGCTGAGGTGGGGTGCAGGGGGCAGGCTGGGGCTGGCCGTGTGGGAGGGGCTGAGGTGGGGTGCAGGGGGCAGGCTGGGGCTGGCCGTGTGGGAGGGGCTGAGGTGGGGTGCAGGGGGCCGGCTGGGGCTGGCCGTGTGGGAGGGGCTGAGGTGGGGGGCAGGGGGCAGGCTGGGGCTGGCCGTGTGGGAGGGGCTGAGGTGGGGTGCAGGGGGCCGGCTGGGGCTGGCCGTGTGGGAGGGGCTGAGGTGGGGGGCAGGGGGCAGGCTGGGGCTGGCCGTGTGGGAGGGGCTGAGGTGGGGGGCAGGGGGCCGGCTGGGGCTGGCCGTGTGGGAGGGGCTGAGGTGGGGGGCAGGGGGCAGGCTGGGGCTGGCCGTGTGGGAGGGGCTGAGGTGGGGGGCTGGGGGCCGGCTGGGGCTGGCCGTGTGGGAGGGGCTGAGGTGGGGGGCAGGGGGCAGGCTGGGGCTGGCCGTGTGGGAGGGGCTGAGGTGGGGGGCAGGGGGCCGGCTGGGGCTGGCCGTGTGGGAGGGGCTGAGGTGGGGGCAGGGGGCAGGCTGGGGCTGGCCGTGTGGGAGGGGCTGAGGTGGGGGCAGGGGGCAGGCTGGGGCTGGCCGTGTGGGAGGGGCTGAGGTGGGGTGCAGGGGGCCGGCTGGGGCTGGCCGTGTGGGAGGGGCTGAGGTGGGGGGGCAGGGGGCAGGCTGGGGCTGGCTGGGTGGGAGGGGCCCAGGGTGGGGGGCAGGGGGCAGGCTGGGGCTGGCCGTGTGGGAGGGGCACAGGGTGGGGTGCAGGGGGCAGGCTGGGGCTGGCCGTGTGGGAGGGGCCCAGGGTGGGGGGCAGGGGGCAGGCTGGGGCTGGCCGTGTGGGATCTCAGATGGGGCTGGTGCTGCGCTGTCCTTAGGCCTCCCACGCTCACACTTGGCTTTCTTTATATTAATAACCCCCTGGATTCGAACGCTCTGGCCCCGCGAGCTCCTTTGGGTAAGAGCCAAGGTGTCAATTGGTCCAGGGTGGACAGTCGGAAAAGTTATTTCCCCAGCGGGTGGGGCAGCGCGGGGCTGGGTTCCCCGGGGGGGGGAATCTCCATCCCTAGGGGTGGTTAAGTCCCGGCTTGCCCAAGCCCTGGCTGGGCTGGTTGAGTTGGGGCTGGTCCTGCCTTGGGCAGGGGGCTGGGCTCCGTGACTCCTGAGGGCTCTTCCAGCCCTGGGGTTCTGTGATAAATTACCCTGGGATGGGCCTTTGGGACGGGGAGAACCTGTCTGGAGGTGGGGGGATGGGTTATAACCTCTCCCCTGTGTAAGGGGGGAAATGGGGGGGGCACAGGGATCACTGGGGTGTCTGAGGGGAGCTGGGGGATGGGTTATAACCTCTCCCCTGTGTGAGGGGGGCTGGGGGGCACAGGGAGCGCTGGGGTGTCTGAGAGGAGGTGGGGGGATGGGTTATAACCTCTCCCCTGTGTAAGGTGGGACTGGGGGGCACAGGGAGCACTGGGGTGTCTGAGGGGAGGTGGGGGATGGGTTATAACCTCTCCCCTGTGTAAGGGGGACCTGGGGGGGCACAGGGAGCGCTGGGGTGTCTGAGGGGATTTGCTCCTGAGGCTCCTTGCTGGCCGGGGGGGGAGGGGGGTCGACGTGCTCGGTGCGGCTGGTTTGGTGCCTGGGGGGGTCCCCAGGCTTGCACTGGAAGTCGCCCTGGTTCTGACCCATTGGCCCTGCTTTGTCCCTCTCCGCGGGGCCCAGACAACCTGCTGCCGTGCTGGGGTCTCCGTTCCTTGCCACAGGAAGGGGTGGCAGTTGCTGGGGCAGGTTTCTCTGGGAGGCAGCCGCTCGGGGGGGGCATTGGGGCCCCGCACTGTGGCCCTGCCTGCACGGGGCTGGGAGAGCAAAGCGCTGGTGGGGGGGGGTTGCCCCTGGGCGGGGTGGGGCCCTCGCTGCTCTCTGGGGTGACCGGGTCCCTCTGACTCTCCCTGCAGCCCAGCAGAGCTCAGTGGGGCCCGGCCTGGGGGTCAGACCCGGTCTGGTCCTAGGGTCAGTGCCCAGCCCCTCCCCACAGGGCAGGGCCCGTTCGGACCCCTCACACCCACAGGGCTGAGTCAGTCCAGCCCCTGCGGCACCAGGGGAGGCCGAGCAAGGAGCCATCCGGGGGTCCCTGCTCTGGGCCCTGCCCGGGGCTCCCGCGTGGGACCTCGCCGGGGCCGGTCTGAGCTGCAGCTGAACTCGAAGGGCCTCGGGCCGCCGGCCTGGGACCCTGGGGCTGCGGCTGGGCCGGGCGAGCGCGAGGAGACCCCCCCTTCCCCGGAGGCTGGGCCGGGGCAGCAGACAAGGGGACGCAGGGAGGGAGGCTGTGGGGGGGGGGGTCGGGAGGGGAAGGGAAGTTCCCCGGGTCACGCCGCCGCCTCCGGCAGGGCCGGGCAAGGAGCCAGGGGCCGGGCTCAGCGGTTTCTGGCACGTGTCCCTGCCCGGAGGGGGAGCGTGTGCGGGGGGGCAGGCTGCAGGGTCCCTCCGGGGCAGTGCTGAGGGCGGGGGGGCAGCGCCCAGGCTGGGCACAGGGGGCGGGCGCCACGGGCCAGGCTGCAGGAGGACGGGTGCCCCAGGGTGTTACCAGAGGCTCAGGGCTCCCATCTCGGTCCCCTCCAAGCCCTGTGGCCCGGTGGCCGCACAGTCCCCTGATCAGCCCGGCACAGGGGACCCGAGCTGCCCTGCACGGAGCGGCCAGGGCCGGGGGCTGTGACGGGCTGAGGAGAGGGCCCCCGACCAGCAGGGACCTGCCCCAGCCAGGGGAGAGACGCCCGGAGAGGGGCTGGTCCCCCGGCCGGGAGCTGCTGCGGTGACAGAGGACGGGGGAGCCTGTTCCCAGAACCCCCCACCAGCCCCATCTGAGATCCCACACGGCCAGCCCCAGCCTAGAACGAGGTGTACCGGTAGTTCGAATGAGAGATCCTAATTCGAACTACCTACTCCGTGCCACGTGTAGCCGCGGGCACGGAGTTCGGACTAAGGGACATTTAAAAATGGTGGCACCCGGGAAGATGCAAATGAAGCCCGGGATATTTAAATCCCGGGCTTCATTTGCAACTTCGAATGCCTCCATTAGCCTCCCTAGTTCGAACTAGGGGGCTAGTGTAGACATACCCTGAGGTACTCCTAGACCATTTGTTGTTCTTTACGTTTTTCCAGTTACAGACTAACTGGGCTGCCCCTCTGAAACTCAGTGTATCGAGAACATCATCTTTTTATAAGTCAAGTTGTGGCTGTTACAAGGGATATCCAAACCCAAATTTAGATTATTTATATTGTGATGCACCGGGCCGGGTCTGGGCACAGCTGAGGGTGTCCGCTCAGGGTGAATTGCTCAGACTCGGGGCTCCGTACAGCCCCCGACTAGAGACCTTCCGAAATAAGCCACAAACCCGTCCCACAGAGCGCTTCAGCTACCTGCCTGGCCAGCCAGAAGCCTCACGAGCAAAACCCCTCCGACACCCCAGCTCTCCCTGTGCCCCAAACAGCCCCGGGCCTGCACACGGGTGAGGGGTTTTAGAACCAATCTCACCTCCCCGAACGGGTTTCTTCTGGTCCCCAGCCACAGCCACAGATCCCAGGTCAATTTACACTCTGGACCTTACCCACAAGATCACGCTGAGCCGATCCTTTAGCATCTAAAATCTAAAGGTTTATTACTAAAGAAAGAAAAGCCTGAGAGTGAGGTTGTGAAAGGAGAACACGTTACATGCATCGAATCGCCCAGTTCCTGATGCAGGCTCTTAGCAGAGATGTTATAAACTGTCATCTTAAAAGTCTCTGGTGTCCATCCTATGTCAGGATGGGTCCACGGTTCTTTCTGGCTCGTTGTTCCCTGCAAGGCTGCATCTGGGATCAGGAGCTGAGCTGAAGACCAAGATGGAGGGTGCCACATGGCGCTTATATACCTCCCCTGGCATCTTCCTGGCCAGAGCAGGTCACTACAGGTCACATTGTCCCTTCACTTTTCCTTGTGTCCCGAGCCAGCAACCATTATTCTGGCTGGTCTGCAGGCATCCAGATTCATTCCCCAGGTGCGTCTGTTGTCCCTGGAGCCTTGCTCCTCAGCATAGCCATTGAACAAACATTTCTGGCCCATTGCTCTGCCTCAGACAGAGAACCTTCCAGTATGGACACAGAGTACATATTTATAACTCCACTCACATAGATCACACACGTACACAAATAGCACACACAGAATCAGTAGAACACAAGCTTTCATGTGACACCTCGCATGGCCCCCTTTGTACCAACTTTTGGGGGAAACACCCCCCCCCATGGGTGCAGCAATGACCGGTCTGATCCCCTTAAAATCCAGTAACGTGACATATATATAATCTAAATGTCTTGTTTCTTAATACAATAGCAAATAAAAGCCATCATAAAAAAATAAAACCAGCAATATTAATATTAAACACACTAAGCCTTAACATGGGTCTAACATATTTACAAAAACCAAAATTGCAAAAAAGACATCAAATACAAATGTCCCCATGGTCTGGATTCCCTGAACTCTACAGGCCTGGCACCCCCTTCACAGTGGCCATGTCATGCCAGCCCCTTTTGCCAGACGACCTCGGTTTCCCCTGCTTCTCCGTTCCCGACTTGAAGGCGTGTGAAGAAGAGCGGACGTGCCCCCTGGTGGCTCGAGGTGGCAGGGCAGCTCTTCCCTAGGCCCCCTGCCGGCGGCCCAGCAGCCCTCCCTTCCGTGCCGCTCCGCCCTCTGGCCAGGTCCCGGCGGAGTTCCCGGGGCAGCAGAAAGTCCAGCACGTAAATCCAAGATCTGCGTCGGTCTCCGGGCTTTTCTCCCGGGTCCAGTGTCCCTTATGCCTTTCTACAGGGAGCGTGCCAGCCTCTTCTGGGGGGACGAGGGGACTGAGGTGGGTCTTAGCCCCGCCTTGCCTTGAGGCTCTGCCCCTCTCCATGGCTCTGCCCCCCCACTCCTCCTTCTCCCCTAAGGCCACCCCATGGGCCGTGCAAAAGCCGAAGCAGCAAGAAGGGCAAGAAGTAGCAAGAAAATGGCCTGACGCATAAGCCCACGTGTCACAGGCTGGTGCGAGGCCGCAGGCCGAGGCCGGCGATGGCCAAGCCTTTGCCAATCGACAGCGAGGTGGAGCTGTGAGCAAGAGGCAGGCCCTGCCCACGGAGCGTGGCAAGGACAGGGCTGATGTGTCAGAGACACACGTAGCAAACAGGTGCCAGGCCCAGGCCCAAGCACATTGCAGATTAGCACGAGAACAGCCCCCTCCACTCACCCCCTCCAGAGAACAGGAACGCACGGCCCCGGGTCCAGAACGGCTCCGGGTGACAGCACCATGCACAGCCGTGTGTTGACTGACCCGCCACAGTGGGTTTTACCCACGAAAGCTCACGAGTCTCTGTCTTTTGGCGAGTCTCCAATCTCCCCCGGGACCGCCCGTTCTTTGTGACGTTCCAGACTGACACAGCTCCCCCCCGAGCCTTTGTCGCCATGTACACGGCAATGGGTGGTGTCTAGGCACGGAGAGGCTGGCGCCGGACACGTATGTTAATACAACCTGAGTGGGCAGATACCGATAGAGACACACTCCCTCTTGGGGTGACTTCTGACCTCTCTGCAGACCTCAGCCACTGAACTGGTGAATGACACTGGCCATTTCCCCCCGTGGGCTGCCGTGTTTTGGTGTCTTGGTGGTGTGAGAACCTCTGCTGTTTCCGGGCTGTGGGTGCAGCCTTACACAGCTTCAGCTAGTTAACACCACAAGGGTGAGTTCCTCTCTTTGGTTCACATCCCCCTTGGGTTGAGTCATCTAAAATACACCGATTGATTCGCTGTTTACAACAGGGGCCTCTAACCTTTCTAGCCACAAGATCACTTTTCCAATGGAAGTGCAATGTGAGATCTACCTCAAACCCAGCTACCCTTGTCCTGCTTCCTTCCCCCCTTCTCCGGGCCCCGCCCCTGCTCCCCCCCTTCTCCGAGGCCTCACCCTGCTCCCTTCATCCCCCTTCCTCACATAGCCTCATTCACCTGCACCAGGCTGGGGTGGGGGTTGGGGTGCACGCTCTGGTCTTGGGCCAAGGGGTTCGGAGTGTGGGAGGGGCTTCGGGCTTAGCCCAGGGCAGGGAATTGGGGTCCAAGAGGGGGTTCAGGGTGCAAGCTCTGGGCAGGAGTTTGGGTGAAGGGGGACTCACGTCTGGGGCAGGAGGGGGTTCAGGGCTGGGACAGGGGTTCGGGAAGCAGGCTCTGGCTGGGCACCGCTTAACTGAGACAGCTTCCGAACGGGGGAGCAGTGGGGTTAAGGCAGGATTTCACCAGCCCTGGCCCTGCACCGCTCCTGAAAGCAGCTGGCATGTGCAGCAAAGGCTGCATGGTGCCCTGTGCTGCCCCTCGTCTACCAGCTTCTACTGGCCCAGTTCCCCGTTACTGATCACTGGGAGCTGCAAGGGCGGTGTCTGCAGGCAAGGACAGCCTGTGGGCCCCCCTGCTCTGCCTCTCACAGGGGCTGCAGGGACAAGCCAGCCACGTCCAGCAGCAGCAGTTACCAGAGGGATAAGGACTCCGGCCACGGCAGGTTCGGCATTTTAGAACTCACGGCGCAACTAATTAAATGGAAGCACAAGAGAGAAATGCAAATGACGACATGCACAGAGGAGTCAGAAAACCAAAACTAACCCACTGGGCAAACAGGGCAGTCGTAACAACAACCCCTCGTGTGTGCTGGCTCAGGAGAGGAGAGGGAAGGACAGTGTGTGTGTGTGTGTGTGTGTGTGTGTGAGAATGACAGAGACACACACGGTGTATGAGAGTGACAGAGACTTGCGTTGCCAAGCTCCCTCCAGCCCCTTCTCTCTGTGTGGAGATCAGGTACAGGAGTGGGGGGAGGAGGGACACCCTGACATCAGCACCCCCCCTTCTCTCTCCCACACCCTGCACAGGAAGCAGGAGACTCCCAGGGGGCAGCTCCAAGGCCGAGAGCGGGAGCAGCATGGCAGTGGGTGAAGTGCCGGCACTTCAGAGCTCCCTGGCCAAACCAGGCAGCATCCCCTGTCAGAAGAGCCAAGATCCACCAGGAGATCCCGATCTAGTGGGTGGTGACGCCTGGTTTACAAGGTAACAGGGACCAAGTGGTAGGGTTGCCAGACGGTTTAACCAAAAATACTGAACACCCCCCCCAAAAAAAACACCGTTGAGGAAAAAAAAGGGGGAGACCAAAGTTGTTGAGAAAAAAAAAAGAACCCCAACAGTTATCAAGCCAACAAAAAATACAAAAATACAAAAAAGCAGCATGGCCCCTTTAAGGCCCTCAGGGTTTTTTTTGCCGGTGGCCATCTTGTTTTCTTACTCTGTGCGGGAAGAGAGCTCCCCTGTGGAACCCAGTAAGTGGAGAGGAGGGTGGGTTTGGGGGGGCGGAGGGAGAGGCTCGTGGGGGCTGAGTAGGGGGTTTGGGAGGGGCCGGGGGCTGGGCCCGGTTGCTGAGTGTGGTAGGGTTGCCAGGTGTCTAGTATTTTCACCTCCTGGCAGGGAAAATAAAGTAAGAAATACCGGACAGTGTAGGTGTCTGGTATGTTCTGATTTTTTTCACCGGACAGGAGGAGAAAATACCCGACAGTCTGGGTCAATACCAGACACCTGGCTACCCTACAAGTGGCTTATAACAAGAGCTATGCTTCTGCAATTGCTGTGCAGCCATTCACTGTCCCATGAGATGCGTGATGACTGGTTTATCTGCACTGTAACGCTCACCTGCTAAACCAGATGCTCACCTCCTTCCCTCGGGTGCCACGTTGCCTCCCCTTGCCGAATGCTGAGCCAACGAGCCAGTTACAGAATTGTTGCCAAGTTAACTTGCTTGTGATCCCATTTCACTTTTGTGAACTGTTGAGAAGCACAGACACAGACTCTAGTAGCCGCTGCTTCCCTTTAGCATGATGTAAAAGAAAAGAAGCATGAAAGCGAAATGAATGTCAGATACAGGTCTCTGCAAACATGTGTGGGCATTACCCTTCATGGTGCTTTGGCGTGGGAACCCCTTGAAATTGTTTGGTTGTTATGCACAAATGGTTATTTTAAATAGGTTTGCTCTGGCGTTCTTATCACTCGATTTAACAGTGAAAACAAGATTATAAAAACCCAGACAAGAAACTGAATTTTGGTGACTGTCACCTTCCCTTCCCCCGAAGGGTGCGGTTTCCCCTGGCACTTTTTCTTTGAATTAAAAAGGAAAAAACCAGAATTGTGATTCAGAAAAGAGAATTCTCTTTGTGTGCAACGGCGTTATCTGTGGAGGCAGAAATAGCTCATGTCTCTGTGGGCTCCCTTTTCCCATAGGAGCCTCTGACTTTTACTGCGGGAATCCTTTGTGCGGCAATCTGGCCCTGGAGACTACAACTCCCATAATGCTTTGGGAAACAGGAGGGAAAACTGTTGAGCTCTCCCAGGCAGTGCAGGGAGAGTTGAGGGGCTGCAGTGGGGAGAAGGAGCCAGATTGCTGGGGTGGAGCCTTGTTCTGCCCTGCAGCTGCTGCTGGAAGCAGGAGCCCGCTTCTGGGAGCCTGCTGGGCTGGGATTTAGCCGGCTGCTGCAGGGGCGGGTGGGGTGGTCCCTGGAGGGAGGAACCCTGGCCGTGCCTGTGGCTGGGAAGGGCCTGCAGAGCCCCGCGCAGAAGGAGCTGTGAGTAACGGGGGCTGTTTGGTTTCCTTTTTCTCTGGGCACTTTGGGAACTGATGTTATTCACTTTTAGCCTGCTCGTCTGTTTCCTTCCGTGGCCCAGTGAAGGCGGGTTAATTGCAACGCAATCGGCGAGATGTACAGCGGGATAATTGTTGTTGTGGAGGCAGAGCCACATCATTACTGCAATAAGTTGATCCCTGGAGGCTCCCAAGGCACTGTGTTATGTGTGTCCAGGGCCAGCCGGGGGAGGCACTGCCATGGTGTATTCCTTTAGGAGCAAGGGGGTGGAGAGGGGATCCCTAACTATCCAACACCGCCCCCCCCCGGTACTCACGATCTCCTGCAATGTTAAAACCATCCTGTGCCCAGGCACACAGCTGAGCGTGGCCTGCTCCCGAGTAAGCCAGGCAGGAAAGAAGGGGTGGAATTTATATAAACTCAATCATACAAATACAGCCGTCAGGCATGGGCCCAGGGCCACCATTCCCAGGCCCGCGATAGGGAACTGAACCCAACTGGCAAATCCAACCCGTTCATCGCTCCGTGACGTTATTGGACCGTGATGTGACCATGCGGATCACTGGTCCCCCCACTTGTAGTGGCACGTCAGGTACCCCCCGATCCTGCACCCCGTCTGCAGCAAGATGAGACTCCTCCAACCAGTAGTATAGAAAGGGTTTCTTGCTCCTCCAGGATACAGCACAGCATAGATGTGATGCCGTTTCAGGAGTCAGGGCCAGGATGCCTCAGACCCCTTGGATTAGGGGGTCCATTGTCATCACTAGACCTTCAGCCCTCAGCTAAGGCTGCTTCCTTCATGTTTCCCAGCCAGCAACTGCCCCTTTCCCCGAAACCTGGTGTTGGTCTCCGCCTCCCTCCCTTTGTCTCTCCCCCTGGGAAGAGCCTTGTTATCTGCACAGGCTGGGGCTAGGTGTCTGGGCCAATCCACGTGTGGGTAAGTCAGTGGGAATCACACAGCCCAGCGCAGGGGGACACCGGGTTACAGAGCAGACAGCCCCCCCCTACGTCACAGCAGTGTTGGGTGTTCGCCCCACATTCTGGGCAGCTGGGTCCCGGGAGGAGTCTGTTGAAAGCTGATGCCGGGCTGAGTCTGTGTGTCCCATTCCCACGTCTGTCCGAGGGGGTGGGTGACGTTCTGAGTAAGGGCTCTGGCTTGGGTTTCCGTGTTTGCTTCGGAGACAGCAGCAGGCGCCACCCAGCGATTGAGGGGCGACTGCGTGAGGAGCAGAGCTCCTCGGACAACAGGCCTGGGGGTGCTGCCGATGAACACCGGAGGAATTCTGCTGGGAACCTCCAGCCAGGCAGGTGCCTCCTGGCCGTTTGCATGAGAAGGACACGGACAGCGAGTTGCTCCTGGGACAGACGCCGTTTGGGGGGAACCTTCCCCCGGCGAGCGCAGGGGGATTCCCTCCATGGGGCACGGGGATAAAACGGTCCCTGGGGAGCCTCCATTTCTCCTCACTCCTGCCCCTCACCTCAGAAGCAACTTTGCTAAGAACAAAGGGCCCGAAAGGACTTGTTGACCCACCCTCACAAAAGACGGCTCCAGAGACTCGTGAGCGGCAGCTTGTTCCATCTCTGCTCAGAGCCGGCACCAGGGACGTGGGGAGTGATGTGTGTGACGGGCCTTCTGCAACCATCCTGCTCTCAGCCTTCTGTGTGTCTGTCTGTCTGTCTGTCTACAAACCCTTAGATTTCAGATGCTAAAGGACTGGCCAGCGAGCTTGTTTGGGTGAGAGCCGAGGTATAAATCGAACTGGGACTGTGGCTGGGCCTTTGGGACGGGGAGAACCTCTTCGGAGTTGGTGAAATTAGTTGCCATAACCTCTCCCCTGTGTAAGGGGCGGGGCTGGCTGTGGCACAGGAGAAGCTGCGGAGTCTGAGGGGTTTTGCTTATGTGACGTCTTGGTGGCAGTGGAGTGCTCTGTTTGCTGGTGTGGTGGCTTCGAATGGAGGACCCCCAGGCTTGGGCTGAGAGTCGCCCTGGTTCTAAGCAATTCGCTCTCCTTTGACCCTCTCCACGGTGCCCCCAGAACCCGTCCAGATCACCCAGTCGTGCGGGGCAACGTGCGGGCTGCGGGACGCATGGGGCTGGAATGGGTGGGCAGTAAGCAAGGTGCCACAGGACAGTGTTTCGCCCACGGGGACACGTCAGTCCAGGCATTCTGCTGTTCTGGGACAATGGCCAAACACCCTACCCAGAGACAACAAGAAGTGGGAGAATCATAGAACCACAGAACCGCAGACACTAGAACTGGCAGGGACCTCAAGAGTCATCCAGTCCAGTCCCCGGCCCTCACAGCAGGACCCAGTGCTGTCTAGATCATCCCTGACAGGTGTCTGTCCAACCTGCTCTTAACTATCTGCAGTGTTGGAGATTCCACAACCCCCCCGGGCAATTTATTCCAGCGTTTAACCATCCTGACAGGCAGGAATTTTTTCCTAATGTCCCACCTAAACCTTCCTTGCTGCAGTTTAAACCCGTTGCTTCTTGTCCTGTCCTCAGAGGCCAAGGAGAACAATTTTCTCCCTTCTCTTTGTAACAATCTTTTAGATACTTGAAAACGGCTCTCATGTCCCCTCTCAGTCTTCTCTTTTCTAAATTAAACAAGCCCAGTTCTTTCAGTCTTCCCTCATAGCTTATGCTCTCTAGACCTTTCATCATGTTTGTTGCTCTTCTCTGGACCTTCTCCAATTTCTCCACATCTTTCTTGAAATGCGGTGCCCAGAACTGGACACAAGACTCCAACTGAGGCCTAACCAGCGCAGAGTAGAGCGGAAGAACGACTTCTCGTGTCTTGCTCACAACACTCCTGTTAATGCATCCCAGAATCATGTTTGCTTCTTTTGCAACAGTGTACAGGGTATGTCTACACTTGCAGCCTATTTTGGAATAGGGCTGCAAATGTAGGCATTCGGAATTGCAAATCAAGCCCAGGATTTAAATATCCCGCGCTTGATTTGCATCTTCCTGGCCGGGCGCAATTTTTTTTTTTTGGTTGAAATTTACAAGCCCGGAATAACTGCCCGCGTCTACACACGGCAGTGAAACAGGGCTTTATTTTGAACGCCCATTTCGAACTACCTGTTAAACGTCATTGCAGGAGGAATAACAGGTAGTTCGAAATAGGGCTTAGTGCAGTTATGCCAAGACAGATTACCAAAAGGAGGTTAACAAAGGTTTCTGGGCAGTCCCTGAGCAGAACTATGGTTCAAGCAAGGGGCGCTCCCTACGTACTTGCTTAAGCTGCAAACGTAAAATGAGTGAACGGCTGCATTCCTATATCCGTTGTGATGGAAACAGCTTGTTATGAGAACTGATAAGGTAACTCCCTGTTTCTGTTCTCACCCTGATCTTAACGAACCGTCTCCTCGATGTTTTAACTCCCTGTCTCCTTGTTGTTTGGTACTTGCCTTCTGGGCTGATAAGAAAGCTGTTGACGCCTTGTGAATTGTTTAAGGCCATGAGATATACGCATTAACACTAGAAGCTTCCGACTAATTAAGGGGGGCTGGGTTGCTTGTGCAAATGTTTTATGACACGACGGAACTGTCTATATAATCCTACATGTTACAAAAATCATGGCTGGCTCTCTTTGGAGACGGGCTGCTCTCTAGGGTAGTGCGCACTATTCAATAAAGAGCTTGTGATTGGATCTTGCTGGTGTTGCCTGTCTCTTTGCGGTCAGACAACGAACCGAGGCCGTCCGGGTTCGAGTCCCCGACAGTCTCCTCTTTTCTTAGAAGAAAAGTCCAAGTCTTTTTAATCTCTCTTCATATGAGACCCGTTCCAAACCCCTCCTCATTTTTGTGGCCCTTTTCTGAACCTTTTCCAATGCAAATATATCTTTTGATGAGGTGACCACATCTGGATGCAGTATTCAAGCTGTGGGCGTACCGTGGTTTTATATAGAGGCAATAAGATGTTTTCTGTCTTATTCTCTAACCCTTTTTAATGACTCCTAACATTCCATTTGCTTTTCTGACGGCCGCTGCGCACTGCGTGGATGTTTCCAGAACTATCCACAGTGACTCCAAGATCTCTCTCTTGAGTAGTTGTAGCCAAATTTGTCCCCATCATATTGTATACATAGTTGGGATTATTTTTTCCAATGGGCATTACTTTACATTTATCCACATTCAATGTCATTTGCCATTTTGTTGCCCAATCGCTTAGTCTGGTGAGATCTTTTGGAAGTTCTTCACAGGCTGCTTTGGTCTGAACTATTTTGAGCATGGGACCTTACCTACCAGCTCTCTGAGTTTACTAAAATCCGCCTTCCTGAAATCCATGTCTCTATTTTGCTGCTCTCCCTTCTACGATTCCTTAGAATCGTGAACTCTGGGATTTCATGGTCACTTTCTCCCGAGCTGCCTTCCACTTTCAAATTCTCAGCCAGTTCTTCCAGAACTGTTAAAATCAAATCTAGAACAGCTCCCCCCCTCTCCCCGAAGCTTTTTCAGCCTTCTGAATAAAAAATTGTCTCCAATGCAGTCCAAGAACTTGTTGGATAGTCTGTGCCCTGCTGTGTTAGTTTCCCAACACGTGTCTGGAGAGTTGAAATCCCCCATCACCACCAATCCTGCGCTTTGGATGATTTTGTGAGTTGTTTCCAAAAAGCCTCGTCCGCCTCTTCCACTTGCATAGGTGGCCTGTAGTAGACCCCTAGCATGACAACATCCTTGTTTTTTACCCCTTTTAACCTAACCCAGAGTCTCTCAACAAGTTGTCTCCTATGTCCATCTCCACCTCCGGTCAAGTGTGTACATTTTTAATATATAAGGCAACACCTCCTCCCTGTTTACCCTGCCTCTCCTTCCTGAGCGAGCTGTACCCTTCTGTACCAATATTCCCATCATGTGTATTATCCCACCAAGTCTGTGATACCAACTATGTCATAGTTGTGTTTATTTATTAGCACTTCAAGTTCTTCCTGCTTATTCCCCACACTCCTTGCATTTGTACACAGGCATCTAAGTTACCAATTTGATCTTGCTTCCCAATTCTGCCTTGTCCCTCCTTTTTCTCTGCTTTTATAGCCCATGTTCCCTCCCATTTCCGACCCATCTCCCAGGTCTCCATGTTCTTCACTTACCCGTGGGCTTTGGTCCCCTGTCCCCGTTGAACCTAGTTTAAAGCCTCCTCATTGGGTTAGCCAGTCTGTGTCCAAATCCGGTCTGCCCCTTCCTCAAAAGGTGACCACCATCCCTGCTTTGCAGCCCTTCTTGCAACAGCATCTCGTGGTCTAGGAAGCCAAAGCCTTCCTGGCGACACCATCTTTGCAGCCAGGCCTTCCCCCCCAGGGTGCACCTGTCTCTGCCTGGGCCCCTACCTTTGACAGGAAGGACTGAAGAGAATACCACCTGCACTCCAAACTCCTTCACCGGGACCCCCAGAGTCCTGGAGTCACCCTTGATCCACCCGGTGTCACACCTCACAGTATCATTAGCGCCCACATGGATGAGTAGCGTGGGGTAGTAGTCAGAGGGCTGAATAATCCTCGACAATGCCTCCGTGACGTCTCGGGTACAGGCCCCCGGCAGGCAGCACCTCCTGAGATGACATGTCAGGCCTTCGTCCCCCTCAGAGGGAGTCTCTGAGCACCCCTACCCTACGTTTCCTCCTCGCAGTGGAGCACGAAGAGGGCCTGACACACCGGCCCAGATGTCACAGGCGGGGGACGCCCGGGGCCTCGGCACGAGGGGCAAGTCTCTGCGGACGCACAGCAAAGCTGGGCTGGGAGCCAGGGGCCCTGCTCTCAGAATCTGGCGAGAAGAGGCTGATGTTGCAGAAACACCCCTAAGAAGTGCGAGGCACAAGCCCTGAAAACACCTTCCAGCTCAGGACTAGAACCCCCGGCACCCGCATATGCACAACAGAGAACGGGAACGAACGGAGCCAGCCGCAGAGCACTGGCACCCCAGGGCATTACCAGGGGGCCTGGCCTCACTCCTGGGTCATTTCCTTTCCCCCCTCCCCACAGGGCGGGCTCCGGGGTGCTGGGCCGGGCCCCACGCGGGGCTGCCTGTGGCAGAGGGAGGCACAAGAGAGAGGGACACGCTCAGAGCTGGATGCTTGGGGGACGTTTATTTCACTGTGCTGAGGTTGCGGAGCCGAGACGAGCGTGGGGGCAATGGGGGGGGCAGGGCGGGGCCGGAGGGAGGCAGCGTCACACAGAGATGCTCCGCAGCAGGGATCTTGCAGCCAGGGGCGCCGGAGGGACCTGGGTCTCTCGTCTGGAGGGACCCGATTCACTCACTGCCTGGGTGCTGGGGGCTTCCACGTGCGGTGAGCTTCCCCCCATCGGCATCTTGCTCACAGACGAATGGGAATTTCTCCTCACAGGGATAATCATCCCATTTGTTAAACCCTGGAAAGACAAACAGCAGTGAGCCTGGGGGCAGAGGGGGCAGGCTGGGCCGTTCCTGCCATACAACAGCTTGTTCCCCCCACCCTACACTGGAATGGAATAGGTGCGAGAGACTTGGCCCAGCCCCCCCACTCAGCACTGCAGGCCACAGGCAGCCAGCACCCAGGGGCTGGGCTGGGCAGGGGAGTCACTGTGAACTTTGCCTCTTTGCAGGCTCACAACCATCTGCATCCCCCCACCCCCGCCCCCTGTGGTCCAGCCACCCTGGCCAGTCCCTGCCCCTGCCTGGGCCATTCGGAACGGCCTCCCCTCTGCCCTGCACCGTGAGCACTGGGTGCCTGTCTCCTCCCCCCTCCGCGCAGGCTCTGCTGCCTGCCTGGAGCAGCCCCCCCTCGGCCAGTGTCCCTGGAGCAGCCAGGAGCGCTCGGTGGGTGAATGGGGGAGATGGCAGCATGGCCCCGCACAAGGCCTCCGGGGGGGGGGGCAGTTGCCCTGCAGCCTGGTAATTTCAAAGGGGCTAGTCACCTGCCCTCCCCCCCCAGCACCAGCAGCTGCTGGGCCCCTGCGCCCTGAAATCGATGCTGGAGCTCATTGCGCGGCATGGGCCAGGTAGTGCTGAGGGCTGGCTGGGGCCAGCTAGCTCCTAGCCCCGCCCCTTCTGCCCAAGGCCCCTCCCCTCATCGGGGGCTGGAGCTGAGTCCCCCCACACATTGCCCAGGGCCCGGCGAGGGGTGTTACCTGCTCTGAGGAGCTGCCTGAGGCCGGCTGCGGCAGCTGGCACCCTAGGCGGAAGGCGCAATCGGCGCCCCCCCCCCCCCCCCCCCCGGCCGTCAATGGCCATGACGTCATCATCGGGCGCCCGGGCCGGTGGCGTCCAAGGCAACTGCCGAGTCTGCCTAGGCTCACGGGCCGCCCCTGCCTGCTCTGTCCACAAGCAATAGGACTCAGCCTGTGCGCAGCCCCCCAATGGGGAGCAAATGCAGCTCTGCTCACCACCCCGAAGTGTGGGGCAGTGTCTGTGCGGCTCAGCCTGCGTGGCCCCCTGGAGTACGGGTACAATGGCTCCGCAGAGCGGGCTGCGCCGGTACGAGTGCGCACATGTTGCAATTGCAGCTGGCAAGGGATGTGAAGGGGAAGAAGAAAGGTTTCTCCAGGCATGTTAGCAAGAAGAAGGTGATCAGAGAGGGTGTGGGGCCCTTACTGGAGGAGGGAGGTAACCTAGTGACAGATGATGTGGGAAAAGCTGAAGTACTCAAGGCTTTCTTTGCCTCTGTATTCACGGACAAGGTCAGCTCCCAGACAAATGCACTAGGCAACGCAGTATGGGGAGGAGATGGACAGCCCTTGGTGGAGAAAGAACAGGCTAAGAACTATTTAGATAAGCTAAACATACACAAATCCATGGGCCCGGATTTAATGCATCCGAGGGTGCTGAGGGAGTTGGCGAATGTCATTGAGGAGCCTTTGGCCATTATCTTTGAAAACTTGTGGAGCTCGGGAGAGATCCCGGGTGATTGGAAACAGGCAAATGCAGGGCCCATCTTTAAAAAAGGGAAGAAGGACGATCCAGGGAACTATAGACCAGTCAGCCTCACCTCAGTCCCCAGAAAAGTCATGGAGGGGATCCTCAGGGAATCCATTTTGAAGCACTTGGAAGAGGGGAAAGTGATCAGGAATAGTCAGCATGGATTCACGAAGGGCAAGTCATGCCTGACCAAACTGATTGCCTTCTATGATGAGGTAACTGGTTCTGTGGACATGGGGAGGTCAGTGGATGTGATATACCTTGACTTAAGCAAAGCTTTTGATACAGTCTCCCACAATATTCTTGCCAGCAAGTTAAGGAAGTATGGATTGGATAAATGGACTGTAAGGTGGATAGAAAGCTGGCTAGACTGTCAGGCCCAATGTGTAGTGATCAACGGCTCGATGTCAGGTTGGCGGTTGTAGGGCTGGTTTTGTTCAACATCTTTATTAATGACCTGGAGGAGGGGATGGATTGCACCCTCAGCAAGTTTGCAGATGACACTAAGCCAGGGGGAGAGGTAGATACGCTGGAGGGCAGGGATAGGGTCCAGAGCGACCTGGACAGATTAGAGGATTGGGCCAAATGAAATCTGATGAGGAACCTGCTCTTGGGATGGCAGACTCCCAAGCATTGTTACAGGCTGCGGACCGACTGGCTAAGTAGCAGTTCTGCAGAAAAGGACCTGGGGATTCCAGAGGATGAGAAGCTGGATATGAGTCAACAGGGCGCCCTTGTAGCCAAGCAGCCGAATGGCACGTTGGGGGCATTAGGAGGAGCGTTGCCAGAAGATCCAGAGAAGTGATTATTCCCCTTTATTTGGCTCTGGTGAGGCCACATCTGGAGTATTGTGTCCAGTTCTGGGCCCCCCACTGCAGAAAGGATGTGGACGCATTGGAGAGGGTCCAGTGAGGGCAACCAAAATGATTAGGGGGCTGGAGCACATGACCTATGAGGAGAGACTGAGGGATTTGGGTGTGTTTAGTCTGCAGAAGAGTGAGGGGGGATTTGGTAGCAGCCTTCAACTTCCTGAAGGGAGGTTCCAAAGAGGCTGGAGAGAGGCTGTTCTCAGTGGGGGCAGGTGGCAGAACAAGGAGCAGTGGTCTCAAGTTGCAGTGGGCGAGGTCTAGGTTGGATAGCAGGAAAAACTATTTCCCTAGGCGGGTGGGGAAGCGCTGGGCTGGGTTCCCTAGGGAGGGGTGGAATCTCCATCCCTGGAGGTTTTCAAGTCCTGGCTTGACCAAGCCCTCGCTGGGATGGTTGAGTTGGGGTTGGTCCTGCCTTGGGCAGGGGGTTGGACTTGATGACTCCTGAGGGCTCTGCCAGCCCTGGGACTCTAGGGGTATGTCTGGACTACATGGCTCCGTTGACGGATCCATCTAGATGAGTTTACTAGACATAGGGAAATGAAGCAGCGATTTAAATAATCGCTGCTTCATTTACATCAAAATGGCCACTGCGCTTTGCCGATCAGCTGTTTGGCGGCACAGCGGGGCAGTCTGGACGCTCCACGGTCGAGAACGGAAGCCTTTGTCAACCGCTCCGTTATGCCTCGTGGAATGAGGTTTACCCGAATGGTCGACAAAGGCTTCTGTTGTCGACCGCAGAGTGTCCAGACTGCCCCGCTGTGCCGCCAAACAGCTGATCGGCACAGCGCGGTGGCCATTTTGATGTAAATGAAGCGGCGATTATTTAAATCGCTGCTTCATTTCCTTATATCTAGTAAACTCACCTACATGGCTCCGTCGACTGAGCCATGTAGTCCAGACATACCCGAAGATTCTGCATGTGCATGTATGTGTCTGTGTCTGTGCATCTCCTGCCTGTCACAGGAGCAGACGTGAACAGACCAGGGGAGCTGGGGGCAGCAGTGTCACCGGGTCAGAGCCGGGCCCCCCCCGACTGCCCTGCCCGGCTGGGGCAGGGGAGACAGAGGAGTCGGGGTCGGCCCTGCAGCCGCTGGGGCAGATCCGTGTCTCAGGGCCCGCGGGCAGAGGGCTGCAGGGCCCTGGCGGGGCGCAGATGGGGGGCGGGGGGCTGAGCTGCCGGCTCACCTGGTGCATTTAGCACCACGCAGTGCTCGTTCGCACTTGGAGGGTCAGGCTGCCCCTTAGTCCAAGCGGTGAAGTTGAACAGGGATCCATCGGCCCATCTCCAGCCATGGTTCTGCAGAGACAAAGGGGCGGAGACCCCCTGAAACCCAAGTTGCCAGGAGCCAGCGGCCCATGGGCAGGACCTACCCAGCCTGTGGAAGCATGAAGATTGACAGCCAAGAGTCACTAGCCCCCCTCCCCATTTCACCCTCCTCCGGGGCTGAGGGGAGCCCCCAACCTGCCCTCAGGCGCCACGATTGTAGGAGACGGGAAGAGCCAGAAGCAGGGGCCTGGTGCCTGACCCCAAGTGAGCAGGAGGGACACGCTGGGACCCAGCCAGGCCGGGCACAAGCAGCCCTTTGCCTGCTGGTCAGTGTCTCAGCACTGGCGCTGCCAGCACTGCCGACAGCCCGTGGCACGGAAATCCCTCCCGCAGGGCCGGGCAGGGCCCCCGTGCAGCACACGATCAGAGAGCCGGGAACAACGGGGTGAGCGCAGCGCGGGGGCGGCGAGGGCCCGGGAGGGACGTCCCAGGGAGGCGCCGTTTGTGTTGCAGATGATATGCGTGGCACGCAGGGCGGATTCTCTGTCTGTCTATAACCGTGGGGCACCGCGACTTAGCTCCTCGTCTGGCCCAGGGGCAGCCGTGGCTACGAACGCAGAGTGGCTCAGAGCCACCTGGCCACCGACGACTGTCGCTGCGCTTCCTTCACCATGAGCCTGACTCGGGCGCTTCCTACCTTATCGGCACCTGTGCCCTTTGGGGGCTCCCGTGACATCCATGACGCCGGCTCCCTGCACGGAGCTGGCCCAATATCCGGAGGGAGCCCATAAGAGTTGTCATGACCATGAGGGATGGGCAGCAGCCTGGGGACTAAGAGGTTAACTTTACCTAGCCAGGTATCTGCTCAGCCAATAGAAATGCAGAGAGGGATTTCAAATTGAGACAAAGGAATTTTTGGTTTTTTTCCTCCTTTGTCCCTGGGCAGTTTCTCTCCAGCTACTGAGGGGGACAGACAAAATGTCTCGCTCCAAGAAAAGACTCTTCACTATCTGTAAGTAGGGTAAAGTTTAGATAAATCCGTTAGGTTTTATTGTTGTATGGTTTGGGAATGGGAATCTGATGTCTGTGCATTTAGAAATGGGGTTTGCTCTCCTTTGTAACTAAGCTCTTGGCCCATGGTGGAATTCCCCATGAGTTTATTCACTGGTGATTAGTCATTATGCTTGTGACAGGAGTATCGTGGTGGTGATAAAAGTTCTTTCTCTTTCTTTTTTCTTAACCTGGGATTGGTTAATTTTTTGTGTCCTGGTTTTACTATAGGACTGAGATTTCCCAAGTGATCCTATGTCGTGGTACATGTTGGTACCAATGACATAGGGAAGGGTAGAAGAGATGTTCTGGAGGCCAAATTTAGGTTACTAGGAAAGAGACTGAAATCCAGAACATCTTTGGTGGCATTCTCTGAAATGCTTCCAGTTCCACGCGCAGGGCCAGATAGACAGGCAGAACTTCAGAGTCTCAATGCGTGGATGAGACGATGGTGCAGGGAAGAGGGGTTTAGATTTATTAGGAACTGGGGACACTTTTGGGGTAGGGGGAGCCTATACAGGAATGATGGGCTCCACCTAAATCAAGGTGGATCCAGACTGCTGGCATTAAACATTAAAAAGGTCGTAGAGCAGTTTTTAAACTAAGAGGTGGGGGAAAGCCGATTGGTGCGGGGGAGCACCTGGATCGGACGGAGACTTCTCTTACACGAGGCTCCATAGGTAGGGATTCCCTAGAAGTTAGTCAGATAGGGAACGTGGGAAATAATATATGGGCAAGATCAGATGTGAAACAATCGTGCATAAAAAAATCCAATGTGTCTGTGAAAGGCGGACATATAAATAGTGGTAGTTTTCTAACATGCTTTTACACTAATGCTAGGAGTCTGTCTAATAAGATGGGTGAACTGGAGTACCTCATATCAAAGGAGGAAGTTGATATAATAGGCATCTCAGAAACATGGTGGAATGAGGACAATCAGTGGGACACTATCATACCGGGATATAAATTATATCGGAAAGACAGAACAGGTCGTGCGGGTGGCGGAGTGGTACTATATGTGAAGGATAATATAGAATCAAATGAAGTAAAAATCCTAAAGGAATCAAAATGTTCCATAGAATCATTATGGATAACAATTCATTCCTCTAATATGAATATGGCATTAGGAATATATTACCGACCACCTAACCAGGACAGTGATAGTGATGCTGAAATGATAAGGGAGATTAGAGAGGCTACCAAAATAAAAAACACAGTAATAATAGGAGATTTCAATTATCCCCATATTGATTGGGTGCATGTCACCTCAGGACGGGATTCAGAGATTAAATTTCTTGATTCCTTAAATGACTGCTTCTTGGAGCAGCTAGTACAGGAACCCACAAGGGGAGAGTCGATTCTCGACCTAGTCTTGACTGGAACGCAGGATCTGGTCCAAGAGGTAACTGTTACTGGACCGCTTGGAAAGAGTGACCACAATATAATAACTTTTAATATTCCTGTGTTGGGAAGAACACCGCAGCGGTCAAACACTCTGGCATTTAATTTCAAAAAGGGGAATTACACTAAAATGAGGAAGCTAGTTAAACAGAAACTAAAAGGGAGAGTAATTAAACTAAAATCCCTGGAAGCTGCATGGGAACTGTTTAAAGACACCATACTAGAGGCCCAACTTAAATGTATACCCCAAATAAAAAAACACAGTAAGAGACCTAACAAAGAACCACCATGGCTAAACAGCCATGTTAAAAAGGCAGTGAGAGAGAAAAGGGCAGCTTTTAAAAAGTGGAAGTCAAATCCTAGTGAGGAAAATAGAAAGGAACATAAACACTCCCAAATTAAGTGTCATAATGTAGTAAGAAAAGCCAAAAAAGAGTTTGAGGAACAGCTAGCCAAAAATTCAAAAAATGATAGTAAAATGTTTTTTTAAATACATTAGAAGCAGGAAGCCCGCTAAAAAAGCAGTGGGGCCCTTGGATGATAAAGATATAAAAGGAGCGATCAAGGAAGACAGTGCCATTGCGGAGCGATTAAATGATTTCTTTGCTTCAGTCTTCACGGCTGAGGATGTTACAGAGGTTCCTAAATCTGAGCCAGCCTTTTTAGGTGACAAATCTGAGGAACTCACTCAGATTGAAGTGACATTAGAGGAGGTTATGGAATTAATTGATAAGCTGAATAGTAACAAGTCTCCGGGACCAGACGGCATTCACCCAAGGGTTCTGAAAGAACTCAAATGTGAAATTGCGGAGTTATTAACAGTGGTTTGTAACCTATCCTTTAAATCCACTTTGGTACCAAATGACTGGAAGATGGCCAATATAACACCAATATTTAAAAAAGGCTCTAGAGGAGATCCTGGCAATTATAGACCGATAAGTTTAACATCAGTACCAGGCAAATTAGTAGAAACACTAGTAAAGAGTAAAATTGCAAGGCACATAGAAGAGCACGAATTGTTGGGCAAAAGTCAGCATGGTTTCTGCAGAGGGAAGTCGTGTCTAACTAATCTGTTAGAATTCTTTGAAGGGGTTAATAAACATGCGGACAAGGGGCACCCAGTGGATATAATATACCTAGATTTCCAGAAAGCCTTTGACACGGTCCCACACCAAAGGCTTTTACGTAAATTAGGTGGTCATGGGATAGGAGGAAAGGTCCTTTCATGGATCAAGAATTGGTTAAAAGACAGAAAACAAAGGGTGGGAATAAATGGTAAATTTTCACAATGGAGGAGGGTAACTAGTGGTGTTCCCCAGGGGTCAGTTCTGGGACCAATCCTGTTCAACTTGTTCATCAATGATCTAGAAAATGAGGTAAGCAGTGAGGTGGCCAAGTTTGCAGATGACACAAAGTTGTTCAGGACAGTCAAAAGCAAAAGGGATTGTGAAGAACTACAAAAAGATCTCAGCAAACTGAGTGATTGGGCAGCAAAATGGCAAATGAAATTTAATGTGGGTAAGTGTAAGGTAATGCATGTTGGAAAAAATAACCCAAATTACACGTACTACATGATGGGGTCAAATTTAGCTACGACAGATCAGGAAAGGGATCTTGGAGTTATAGTGGATAGTTCTATGAAGACATCCACGCAGTGTGCAGCGGCAGTTAGTAAGGCAAATAGGATGTTAGGAATTATTAAAAAAGGGATAGATAATAAGACAAAAGATATCATACTTCCCCTATATAAAACTATGGTACGCCCACATCTCGAGTACTGCGTGCAGATGTGGTCTCCTCACCTCAAAAAAGATATATTGGCATTAGAAAAGGTTCAGAAAAGGGCGACTAAGATGATTAGGGGCTTGGAAAGGGTCCCATATGGGGAGAGGCTAGAGAGACTGGGACTTTTCAGTTTGGAAAAAAGGCAATTGAGGGGCGATATGATAGAGGTATATAAAATCATGAATGGTGTGGAGAAAGTGATTATAGAAAAATTATTTACCTTTTCCCATAATACAAGAACTAGGGGACACCAAATGAAATTGATGGGTAGTAGGTTCAAAACTAATAAAAGGAAATTTTTCTTCACACAGCGCACAGTCAACCTGTGGAACTCCTTGCCCGAGGAGGCTGTGAAGGCCAGGACTCTATTAGGGTTTAAAAAAGAGCTTGATAAATTGTTGCAGGTTAGGTCCATAAATGGCTATTAGCCAGGGATAAAGTATGGTGCCCTAGCCTTCATAACAAGGGCAGGAGATGGATGGCAGGAGATAAATCACTTGATCATTGTCTTCTGTTCTCCTTCTCTGGGGCACCTGGCATTGGCCACTGTCGGCAGATGGGATGCTGGGCTCGATGGACCTTTGGTCTGACCCAGTATGGCCATTCTTATGTTCTTATGTTCTTATGATCTCTTCCCTGGTTTTCTTACCATTACTTGGGTGGTGGCAGTGGATTTGTATCCCCAAAATCTAGGTTTTTAAGATTTTTGGGGTGAAGCTTTATATCAAAGCCTGGAAAGATCAGGTTTTGGGGCACTTTTGCGGGCTCCCACTTCTGCATTCATCGTGCCAGAGTGGGGAAAGAGCCTTGACAAGAGTGCACGCAGCCGAACGTTTCCGCTCCCTGCTGGAGCAGGAGACTGGTCAGGCCGCCACACCAGTGAATCCTGAATTCACCGCATCGCTGTCCTGACATACCACAGTGGTGGCCCCAACCGCCAACTTGTATTCTGGAAAAGCACAATGCTTGGGCTGAAGGGCCCCGGGGGCTAAATGCTGTTTTGTGGCCACCTCGCTCTTCTGTTCCCCATTGATCCCCCATGTGGTTTTTAGTTTGCAGAGTCTTTTGTACAACCGGTAGACAGACCCTGTTTGCTAGTTGTGTTCAGCCCCTTATGGTGGGTCTGGGAATGGGAGCCCCAGGGCTTTGGCTGAGGAACGTCGTTTTCTGATTGAATCTCGAAGCACTGCTAGACAAGAAATATTTGTGGCTAGTGTGGCTATTGCGTGTGGAGCTAGAAGTATGTGTACCTATGACACCCTGTTGTATTTAAGCATAATTAGATCTATAAACAGGTGTGGTAGCCTGGCCCTTTTACACGTCGTGCTACAGACAGGAACACGCTCCGAGGAGGGCTCTACAGTTATGGTTGGTTACAGGCTGAGTGTTCAGCTACAGGGGGATACGCATTGTTACAGCGTGTCCCACAAGACCACGTGTGTGGGAGGGAAACCAGCAGCTCGGAGCAGTGACATCGCAAAGGGGAACTGTTTGTCACTGGCGACTGCCCAGGACGGTTTGTTTGTTATCGGTTATTTTTATTGCTGGTTGTTGGTTTTCGGTGTAAGCGTTGCTGGGCGGGAGGCAGGAAACCCCCCGTCTCTGTTCCATTGGCAGCACCGTTCTGTGCTGCACCAGTGGTCAAACATAGCCCGGTGTTGCTGGGGGTGCTGGTTTTACAACACTGACTGAATGGACAGTCGTGGATTTATTGAGTGTTCTTGTGTTCGGGTTCAGTACCGGTGCCCACATGCCGAACAAGACTGCTTTTCAGAACGTGCTTTAGTTAGGACACGGTGTTACTGACCCCAGACTGTGACTTGTACTAACAGTGAATTTGTTTATTTAATGTATAGCTACGATGCAATTTTTTGTTTACCAGCTTGTGTTGGGTGGTTGTTTGGGGTTTTGTAAACTTTTGTGAAGGTTAAATAGTTTAGCAATGTTACACACATTGTAAACGATGTAGATTAACAAGATAGCAATACTACAATGATATAGCAGTACTACTGTTTATTTTACTTAGCAGCTAACTTTAAGATAATTAACAGTGATTTTTAGCTGATTGCTAATTTAAATGTTTATATATGGTAGATGGAGGTGCATTTGATTAATTTTGTATTTGTATTTTTATATTTGTACTTTTTTATTGTACAATTATTTTGGGGCATTTTTGTAGTGAGATTTTTTGGTATTTTTGGTTTGTAAGGTGTATTGGTTTAAATAGCTTACATTAGTTAACAGAATAACACTTTTTTTGTTTTTACTCATTTAAAATGTAGTACATAGATAAATTTAGTTTGGTTACTATGTGATAGGACTGAATTTTTTATAACATAGGCTATACCTTTGCAATTGTTGAACAAACATTTGTTTTTATTTGATATACATTACTAATATTTTATATTAAATATAAAATATTTAATAAAATAATAAAAAATTGAAAGTACTAAAATAGATGCTTACAGATTTTTTGTGAGAAGGTGTATTGCTTTTTAATTTTGAGCACTTTCTTTTTGCAAGAGAGCTAGTAAATATTTTACCAAGCTTTTTAGAGTTAATTTGCTTGTGATACCAATTTTATTTTTAATTGTTTAGAAACACAAATGTTAGTAAATGCAATTTTTAACAAAGAATAAAAGATATAAAGATATAAAATATAAAGAATAAAAAATAAACTAGAATGAATTTTAAATATAGGCAATAAATCCAACATGAAATTTAAATGCAGGTTGATGCAAATACTTTGACACTTGTTTGTGTTGAAAAACAAAGGTTGAAATAGCTTGGTTAGCTTTATGCAAAAATTGTTAATTTTAACCATTTAACTATGGCATTTTATAACTATTTTAAAAATGCAAACAGATGTATAAAGATTAACACTTTGTTAATGAAGCCTTTGGAGGGTTTTAAAACACTTTTAATAAAAAAGAAAACATAAAAACAGAGATTTATTTGGTTTGCAATTGCATTATTTGTTGAGGAAGAAATATACGTACATACAGTTATGAAATGTTTTGAACTTTGCAAAAATGGTATTAATATTATGATTACACCCCAGCCATGATATTAAAATAGTGTGGGACCACTTATCGTTTTTTAAAGGGGTCTACAATTGACTTTTGTTGTAACAAAATAAAATTAATAAAAAGTAGCTACGTGACACACAACATACAACACAGGACAACATACACAACATACAGGACAAACTTAAAATTAAAGAAAAGGTGCTAGAATTTTATTTGTAACGATAAAAAATAAGGCAAAGGGGAAAAATTTCAAAACCCAAAATGGTTAAACATTTAAATAAACAAATAATTACATTTTGATTAAACACTTTTAATATCGATATTAAACTTTGTTAAATGTATTGTATTAATTTAGTAAAAGGCATGTTAATATTTTAAAACTTTTATTTTAAAATTTTGCTCTATGGTTATACAAAAATGTTATGTTTTAAACCTTAGCGATTAGAGTTAGAAGCAGAGGTTGCCTTTTGGTTGCTTAGCTCTTGTATTTTTAGGAAAGTTAGGAGTTAGGCTTTTTGTGGGTCCAGACTGTGGGGAATTTTCAATGCCATTTTGTGGCTTGCTGGACCATTATATTTGCAGTTATTGTTTTTGTGTTTGTTTGTTTGATTTGTTGTTGTTTTTTTTATGGGAAGATGTATTTAATGTCTATAAAGTACTTTATGGTCATTTAATTATATGCTATTTTTAAACAGCCAGTTTTTTCTAAAATGATTTAATTTGTTATATTAGGGCTTTGAATTAATTTTTTGTAGGTTTTACATGTTTGTACAGAGAAAGGGACTTTTGTTTATTTTTATTTTGTGCTGGGCGTTTTTTGGAAGCATTGTAATGTGACTTGCTTATTGTTAGTATTGGTTTTGAGTTGGGTTTCGATTAGCAAAACTGCTGCTTTTTTGTTAGAGCCAGTATAGGAGCATATGCACTGTGCTGGATGTAAATATGTACAGTAAAACCTGTGCTATCCGGAACATAAGTATCCGGAAAACTCGAGAAACCGGCAAATTTTTGATGCCGGGGAGAGAAAAAAAAAGGAAACTGGCCCTTTAAGTGCGCCTCAGAGGAGCATGCAGTATGTACCTGGGGGAGGGGCGAGTGTGCAGCCGGAAGCAAGCATCTCGGCTCCTCCCGCGGCTCCTGGCGCTCCCAGCAGGCCACATCCCCGCTCCCCACGACTCCCGTGTCCCCCCTCAGATAACCAGAATTTTTCGGTTACAGCACACCCTAATCCCCGGGCATGCCGGATAACACAGGTTTCACTGTAGTTGACCTTCTGGGCTTTAAGTCATTTTACTGATGAACTTTTAGCACGGAGCTTTCCCGTAAGCCGGGGGTGAATATTCGGAGGCCCCTTGCTCCTCGCTCTCCGGGAACGGGTGGGTGTCTGTTAATCCAGGAGGAGGAGGAGGGAGAGGAACAGTCAGGGATACCACATTTGCTGCTCCCTTTCCCTAAGTTCAGTGGTTCCCAGGGACCGGCACACCCATCCACCAACTTGCGGCAGACCCGTGACATTTGATTTGCATATTTGCATGTTCATTGTGCAAATAATAAATATGCAAATAAATGTCTCCGGTTCACCAAAATCTCCAGTCGCCCTGGCTCCAGGCCCCTCCTAGCCCCACCCCGGACTCCGGCACGCCCTCAGATTAGGTTATTCAGCCCCAGCCCTGCCCCCCACCACATGGTCCTGGCCACCCACCACGTGGCCTCGCCAGCCAGGGCACGTAGAGGCTGCCGGAGCTGGAGCCAGGCCCATGGTGAGGGTGCCCCAGCAGAGACAGCCCCGGTTCCAGCTGCAGCTCACCCGGCTGCCAGCCGCCCCACTCACCCTGCTGCTGCATGGGGAAGTGGGCAGGGAGGAAATTCCCACAAGGGGAACCCCAGCTGGCGGGGCTGACCACAGGCAGGGGTTGTGGCCTGGCAATGTGCCACGGCCCAGTAGACAGGGTTCGTGGCCCGCTGCCAGTCCGTGGCCTGGCAGTTGGGAACCGCTGCCCTAGATAGCATTTGGAGCCATAAGGCTCTGGGTGCAGGCAGGCGCGGCTGCAGCAGGGTGCATCTGTACTGCCCATGGAGCTCACCCGTCTCCGCTGGTGCCACCAGCGGCCTGGCTCTGCCCCCTCCAACCAGCCAGCAGGGCCAGCAACACCCACCAGGTGCACCCAGAGCTCAGAAATGGGCCGGGCAGCCCAGGCAGCTGGTATTGTGGGTTAAGGATGTAAGCAGGGTCTAACCCACTACTTCCAGTGCAGCCAGCTGGCAGGAAAAAGGGGCCCTGGGGGTGGTTATGTTCACTCTGTTGTTTAGCCCGAAAGGTATTCAGCTATTGATATGTAAACACAGCTAGCTCATGCTGGAAGGGGAAAGGAATCCTGGGGGTAGTTCTGCCAGGGCTATAGGCCTGATGGTCCGTTGTTAGAATGGAATGTGGTGTGTTGTAACTAATTTGGCTGTTGTGAGGTCACAAAACATTTTAACCCTAAATGTGGGAATTGTAAAATAGGACCCCAGTGCTTGCAGGAGGGACACTGTCCCTGCAAGGAGTCTCGGAGGGACAAGCCTCCCCCTTCCAGACTCAAGGGGATTGAATTGGGGGGAAGGAGCTTGCATCAGCAGGTTACATGCCCTCCAGGCGTGAGCTGTAAGACTGGTTCAGCCTGTCTCTCTTCTCCCCCGTTCTAAGGATAGACCTAAACCAGACTTCGTAAGGAGTCTCTTTGCTATTTTGAAATATTATTCCAGTGGGAGCCGGAATCTTTTGGCCAACCTAGGTGGTGGCCAAGAGCTGAGATCCCTGAGGGTACGGCTACACTAGCTCGTTAGTTCGAGGTAGGTAGGGTAACGAGGGCAAGCTGAGTTGCAAATGAAGCCCGGGATTTAAATATCCCGGGCTTCATTTGCATGTTCCCAGGTGCCGCCATTTTTAAATCCCCCTTAGTCCGAACTCCGTGCCCGCGGCTACATGCGGCACGGACTAGGGAGTTCGAATTAAAGATCCTAATTCAAACTACCGTTACTCCTCATTCCACGAGCTAGTGTAGCCGTACCCTGAGAAATGGACAAGGAGCTGAAATCACTAGGTTTGACCCAGAGCCAGACCCATTGTGGAACATAAGAACATAAGAACGGCCGTACCGGGTCAGACCAAAGGTCCATCTAGCCCAGTATCCTGTCTGCCGACAGTGGCCAGCACCAGGTGCCCCAGAGGGGGTGGACCGAAGACAATGATCAAGCGCTTTGTCTCCTGCCATCCCTCTCCAGCCTCTGTCAAACAGAGGCCAAGGACACCATTTTATCCCCTGGCTAATAGCCTTTTATGGACCAAACCTCCATGAAATTATCTAGCTTCTCTTTAAACTCTGTTATAGTCCTAGCCTTCACAGCCTCCTCTGGCAAGGAGTTCCACAGGTTGACTACACGCTGTGTGAAGAAGAACTTTCTTTTATTAGTTTTAAACCTGCTACCCATTAATTTCATTTGGTGTCCTCTAGTTCTTCTATTTAGGGAACTAATAAATAACTTTTCTTTATCGGCCCTCTCCATACCACTCATGATTTTATACACCTCTATCATATCCCCCCTCAGTCTCCTCTTTTCTAAACTGAAAAGTCCCAGTCGCTTTAACCTCTCCTCATATGGGACCCGTTCCAAACCCCTAATCAATTTAGTTGCCCTTTTCTGAACCCTTTCCAAGGCCAAAATATCTTTTTTGAGGTGAGGAGACCACATCTGTACACAGTATTCAAGATGTGGGCGTACCATAGTTTTATACAGGGGCAGTAAGATATTCCGGGTCTTATTTTCTATCCCTTTCTTAATAATACCTAGCATCCTATTTGCCTTTTTGACCGCCGCTGCACACTGTGTGGAAGTTTTCAGAGAACTGTCCACGATAACTCCAAGATCTCTTTCCTGATTTGTCGTAGCCAAATTAGCCCCCATCATACTGTACGTATAGTTGGGGTTATTTTTCCCAATGTGCATTACTTTACACTTATCCACATTAAATTTCATTTGCCATTTTGTTGCCCAATCACTCAGTTTGGTGAGATCTTCTTGGAGTCCCTTACAGTCTGCTTCTGTCTTGACTATCCTAAACAGTTTGGTATCATCCGCAAACTTTACCACCTCACTGCTTACCCCTTTCTCCAGATCATTTATGAATAAGTTGAACAGGATTGGTCCTAGGACTGACCCTTGGGGGACACCACTAGTTACCCCTCTCCACTCTGAAAATTTACCATTTATTCCTACCCTTTGTTTCCTGTCTTTTAACCAGTTCTCAATCCAAGAAAGGACCTTCCCTCTTATCCCATGCAGTAGCAAGCAGCCAGCATGGCGGCTGGTGGGAGTGGCTGGCGGGTGGCCGGTAGGAGCAGCGGCAGGGGGCCAGTGAGGTGGCTGATGGGAGCAGGTGGCCAGCAGGCGGCTGGTGGGAGTGTCTGGTGGGTGGCTGGTAGGAGCAGTGGCAGGCGGCCAGCGGGGTGGCTGGTGGGAGCAGGTGGCCAGCAGGTGGCTGTTGGGAGCGGCCAGCAGGAGCAGCAGCAGGAGGCCAGCAAGAGCAGGGTGGCTGGTGGGAGCGACTGGCAGGAGAAGCGGTGAGTGTCCAATGGAGTGGGTGAGATGCCTTCTATCCCCACCGCTCCCCCAAGGGCGGGAGATGAGCTTTGCAAATCACCCCTGAGCTCCGGCCTGCCCTGACTGAGGGCAGGGACTGCAAGTGGGGTATGGAGAAGGGTGAACGGGACGCTTGCAGTGCTGGACTTGCAATCCGGAGAGGCAAAGGACATCGCTCAATCCGCTGGAGCTGGAACGTTCACTCGCGGGCAGGTTCTGGACTCTGCGTGTGGCATGTTCCCAAACTAATGCCATGTCACTTCTCTCCCTCTTTCATTAAACGTTTCTTTTCTATGCTCAGACTCTGCTTGCACATGCGGAGGCATTGCCTGCCAAGGGCGCCCAGGGGGGTATGAATTTCCCAGGCTGCTGGGTGGGGGCTCGATCCGGTTCTGTGTGGGACTGATGAAAAGGAACCTTGAGATATTGAACCCGGCCTGGCTGCTGCTGGCCCTACCTGGTAGAAGAGTGACAAATAGGAGATTTGTGCTGGTGTGAGCCCCACATCCCAGAGACACTGACATGGCATCCCCTTGGTGCTCTCCCCTTGGCCCCCACCTGCCCCGTGAGCCCAGCGAGGTACTGCCTTGACGGGGGCATGTACGGGTAGCAGGGCCGACAAGCAGCGATCTGGCAAGCCAGGAGCAGCAGAGACGTGGGATGCAGGGGAGGCCAGAAGGGAACAGGGGACAGAACTGGCAGCAGCGCATGGAGCAGGCTGTGACTATGGGACATGGCAGTGGGGCAGGGGATGCAGGGTTTATGGGGGAGCAGCAGCGGCTGGGCAGGGCCCCAAGGAGAGACGCAAACGGAGCCTGCCCTGGAAACCCGCCTGGGTGCTGGACTAGAGCCTGGCCCGGAGACAGCCCCCGGCGCTGGCTGCAGAGCCCTGGCCCTGGACGGGGCTGGCCCAGGGCCAAACAAGAGCTGCTGGGGCATCACTGTTTCACTCTCTGCAGCTCGGGGGTATCAGCATCTCCCCTTCCTGCCCGCCCAGCAGCTGCCCCATCCTGAGCCGGTGTCTGGCAGTTCTCGGGACCCCTAGTGTCCCCTACAAGGCAGGGAGCTGAGGTGCCTCTGGCCAGGGACCCCACCTCCCTACAGCCAGGCCCAGCAGAAAACCCACAGACTGCCCCTGCCCCCAGCTCTATGCTGCCCCCGCACTGTTTGTTTGGCCTGTGGGGCTGCCCCTTGCCCAAGCCCTCATCTAGACGTCTCAACTCAGGAGTGGAGGGGGGGACGACTTGCCATCTGGGCTGAACGGTCGGAGCCCAACGGGCCTGGGCCGAGTGTCACCAGCGTGGATGTCAGTCACAGCGGGCTGTGCTCTGCGCCGGGTGCTGGGCACTGACCCTGGGACTGACATCACAGGCGGCTGTAGCCTGTTTTCACCCCGTCCCACTGGAGAGCCTGCTCTCGTGGGACCCCTCTCCCGCCCCACAACAGCCCCTCCCTGAGCAGGGAACAGAGCCAGGGCCCGGGAGGGGCCGCAGGCAGAGCGGGCGCCGGGCACTCACATGCTTAGGGTCCGAGAGTCCGATCCAGACGGGTTCATTCTTGTGGAACTGCTTGACATATTGGGTCAGCATGTTATTTTCTCCGTCACTGTGAATGGAGACAAGATGGGTCCCCTCCCCGTACTCCTGGCACGCAGCCTGGGCCAAGAAGAGACAAAACCAGTTACCCCATTTCTGCCACCCCAGGGAGCGGCAGGGGCGAGTCCAGCACAGGCCTGGGGCCCGGCCCCCCTGGGGTAGCGCCCCTCCCTCCCCAGCACCAATGGCAGGAGCAGGCAGAGCAGCCTCCCTCCCTCCCTCCCCCATCCCCTACTGGCCCCCAGCGCTCTGGGCACAGACACAGCTCCCCTGGCCCTGGGCCGGCCCCGGCTCGGTTCTGACCCCGGCCTGCCCTGGCCGTGGCTCCATCAGGCAGACCCACTGCCGGGCCGTGGGGAGGGCACCGCTGGCTGCACCGCTCCCTGGGCCGGCCCCGGCTCCGGGCTCTGCCGGGTGCTGGCTCGTCCCCGTGGCAGAGAAACAGCATCCACCACAGCAGCTTTGCACTGAAGAAGGGGGCCACACCCAAGGGAGCGTGTTCACTGACCCAGGGGCTCTCCCAGGGTGGCCCCCAGACCACTAGCACTCCGTGACCGTCTTGTAGGTGGGGCACAGGCGTGGGGCTCTCCCCCACACAGCAGGGAGCCTGCGGGGGAGGAGGCGAGCCTCACAGGTGGGATCTGGCTTGCTCTGATACTCAGCCTCAACCTCCCCAGCCCAGTGCCCTGAGCCCCGCTGCCCCCAGCCCCTCACCGTGGCCTGCTGCCAGGTTCTCGCTTCGGTGAAGTATCCGTAGCAGTGGCCGTCGTAGCTCTGCCAGCCACAGAGACAGGACATGACTCGTGCCGCTGCAGAGAGAGGGGCCGGGGGGCAAGAGGACCCATGGTTAGAGCCTGGGTCAGAGGCGTGGGCATTTCTCTCCCATGGGACGCTGGCACCAGGAGTGTGTTTGGGGCCTTGGCCGGCTGGAGGATCCTCTCAGCCCTGGGGCTGCAGGGAGAAGCTGGGTTTGCCCAGACCCCACAGCTGCAGAACGGAGCCCCTAGGCCCCACAGGGCCCAGTCTCTGGTTTCAATGGGGCGTGGGCTCTGTTCCAGTGCCCTGTGGGGTGGCTGGTAGCCCTGCCCTGTCCTGGCTCGAGAGCACAGGCGGTGGGTGAAGCTGCCACTTGGGACCCCAGCAGCAGGAGATGGGCCGTGGCTCTGGCAGCCCCAAGGGAAATGGAGCCACGTCCCAACTCCTACCACGGCAACCAGCCCCCGGGGGCTCCGGCTCGAGGGGCCGGGCCAGGACTCACCTGCCAGCGCGGGGCTGCAGACCGGGCAGCTGAGGAGGCAGAGGGTGACGATGGCGACTGGCCCCATCTTCTCGCTGCCCCTGGGGGGAAAACGCACAAGGGAAATGGGCCAGGAGAGCCCGAGACACCCCCAAAGCCCCACACACCCCATTGGGCAGTTCATGGGGGGGTCAGAGGTGAGGCTGTTCGCTGAGGGCCTGGCCGGGCAGGAAGGGCCTGAGGAATCCTGCCCCACACCCACAGCTCGGAGCCCATCTCCCTCGGTGCACAGGGCCCTTCTGCTCCCTCCTCACTGAGCCGAGCCTGAGGGGCAGAGCTGGGCCCCCAGCCTGGAGCAGGTCCCAGCTCCCCACGGCCAGACACTCCCCAAGCCGGGGCTGCGGGTGGGGAGGAGCCGGGGGACCAGTCGAGTCCTGGGTCGCTCCCGTGGCCTTTGGTTCCAGGCAAGAGGGTCCCATTGTAGAGTCAAGTGGGTCTCAGCAAGGGCATTTGCTGTCTCCCGCTGCCCCTCCCCCGGGGCTGGGGGTGGCACCTACTCACGTAGCCCCACACAAGGGACATGGAGGGAGGCCCAGGCGGTGGGAGGGATGAGGCTGGAGGAGGCACCGCTGCCCCAGGGTGGAAGTCGGTCTGTGTGCTCATGGCTGGAGTGTCAGTGGCAGGAGCCGCCCTCCGCCCCAGAGCCCAGGCTGGCGAGCGGGCTTCCTGCCGGAAACCTGGAGCCTCTCGTGTTCTCAGCCAGCTCTTGGCCCATGAACCCCCTGAGCCCAGCCCAGGGCCTTCCCCAGCAGCAGGGTGTGAGTCCCAGGGGAATGTCCAGCTCCAGGGCCCGAGAGTCTGGAGAGCCAACCCCCTGGGCTTGGGGTGGCGGGGGGAGGGATAGTTAGTGCAGACAGCCATGGGGCTGGGATCCCCATGCCACCAGTACCAACAGGACGGCTCCACTGAGACAGCTGCCCTGCAGAGCCTGGTCCACAGGGCCTGGACACAGGGCCAGATGCTGAGCCCAGCTCTGGGAGGGGCAGAGTGCTCAGCACAGCTGTGTAGGGCTTCTGGGTGCCGAATGCAGCCCTGTGTTGGGTGGGAGGAGCCCTAGAGCTGGCAGGGGCCTCGAAAGCCATCGAGTCCCTTCCCAGCCCCCACGGCAGGACTCAGCACCAGCTAGACCATCCCTGCCCAACCTGCTCTTATATATCTCCAGAGAGTCCACAACCCCCCTAGGCAATTTATTCCAGGGTTTAACCACCCTGACACGTAGGAAGTGTGACGGCGCGTCGGGTCCCCCCCGATCCCGCACCCCCGTCCGCAGCACGATGAGACTCCGCCAGCCGGTAGAACAGGGGGGTTTATTGCTTCTCCAGGATACAGCCCAGCACAGACGTGATGTGGCTACAGGAGTCAGGGCAGGCAGCCTCAGACCCCTTGGGTTAGGGGGTCCATTGCCCCCCTCAACCCCCATCACTCAGCTTAGTCGCCTCTTTTCATGTTTCCCAGCCAAGACGGCCTCTCCCAAAACCACCGAACACCCATCCCTCAGGTAGCCCCCCTCCTCCTTTGTTCAGGTGAGGAGCACATTGTCTATGTGCTGGAGCTCAAAGTGACCGTCCCCCCCCCCCCCCCCCCCGGGCAGTGCTCACAGGCCACCCCCAGCCCACCGCCCGAGCATAGGGACCAGCAAGTGGACAGCCTCCCCCCCCCACTACATCACAGGAAGTTTTTCCTAGTGTCCAACCTAAACCTCCCTTGCTGTAGTTCAAGCCCATCGCTTCTTGCCCTGTCCTCAGAGGCCACGGAGAACAATTTCCCCCCCTCCTCCCTGTGACACCCTTTTAGGTACTGGAAAACTGCTCTCATGGCCCCTCTCCGTCTTCTCCTTTCCAAACTCAACAAGCCCAGTTCCTTCAGCCTTCCCTCCTAGCTCCTGTCTTGATGGACGCTGGCCAGAGCAGCCCACAGGGCAGTCAGGCCGAGCCAAACAGACACGCGGTCACACACGCATCCGTGAGAGGAGCTGTGTAATGGTGCTAAACCCTGTGAGAACAGGGTGTGACGATGCAGTCGGGGTTCCCCTGTTCCTGCACCCCCGTGGCAGCAAGAACAGACTCTGCCAGTCGTAGACTCGAGAGGGGTTTATTGTTCCTTCAGGATACAGCCCAGCACAGACGTGATGTGGCTACAGGGCCGGGGCCAGGATGCCTCAGACCCTAGGGTTAGGGTCCATCTCCCCTAGGCCCCCCGCTTAGCCTCTTCTCTCCATGCTTGCCCGACAGCCACTGCCCCCCTCCCAGGTCCTGCCCCCCAGCCAGGTGCTGGTCTCCGCCTTCCTCCCTTTGTCTCTCTCCCTGGGAGGCTGAGCCTGGGTGTCTGGGCTAATCCACATTTGGGAGAGTCAGTGAGAATCTCACATCACAGCCCAGGTTACAGAGCAGACAGCCCCCCACTACGCCACACAGGGCGAGGTGCAGAGCTCATGGGAGGGGCCCGTGGGGTACTAGAGCTGGCAAATGAGACACACATCAGGTTAGAACAGCCCATGAGATGCTGCCCCGCAGGGTGTGAACTGGCGAGGTGCTAGTGAACGTGATCTGTTGTGTGGAAAGGGAAACTGAGGCACGCCCACTCAGTGATTTACTGGCTGCACGCCAAGGGGGTGTGCCTCTGGGAAGCGTGGGGATCTGCAGGGAGGTGGCCCCACTTGAAGGGGGAGGGGTTATCAGCAGCCCAGGCACAGCGAGGTGTTTCCAACAGGCCAGGAAGGGCGGGGACTGACCCCTGAATCCTCACCGGAGGGATACAAGCCCCCCCTCGAGGCCGCCAGGGCCGCTGGCAAGGGGCAGATATCCCGAGTCGGAAGAGACGCTGCCTCTGAGCGGGGCGAGATGAAGGGACCCGACAGCGCCAGGCCACCCAGCAACAAGGCTGAGACTCTGCGCTGCCTCTGGAAACGGGGATGCTGGGACTGTCCCAGATGTGCCCTGTGCCAAGAGCTGATGCTGCGCTGGGTGTCCTGGGCCAGGCCACCTCTCCGAGCGCCCATTTCCCTCCAGTTACGGGCAGAGCCCTCGGCGGGAGGGCACAGAAACAGCCATGTCCCTCTGTCCCAGGCCGGTGCAGTCCCTAAGGGCCTGCTCCCCCCTCGCCTGGCTAAACAGAGCGAAGGGCTCGAATTCCAGCCTGTTACGCGGCAGCCGGGCCCTGCCAGGGTTCGACACGACGCTCCTGCGTGGGAAGGGAGAGAGAACGTGGCAGCCGAGGCCTCGGCGTGAGTCAGTGACTAACCCGCCTGCCGCGAGCTGAGGGGGACGGTCTGACACTCTGCACCCCACAGCAACGCCTCTCGGCCCCCGGCCCCCAGGGCAGTAGGACTGCGGTGGAGTTCTGAGGTGGCTCATGCAAACCACGTCCCGCCGGGTGTCCACGGGAAGGGGCCGGTTCCCTGAACAGGACCCTCCTGTTGGCGGGCAGGTGACGTGGCTGTCGGGAGTTCGCCTGTGGCCGATGTGCCCGTATTCCAATGGGTTTGCTCTTGTGCAAAGTCTCAGAGGGGCCTGTTAGCCTGGGGGGCGTTTTCGACCCTTCAGAAGCTCTTGGCAGGGGCCCGGTTTCCTGTTTCGTGCTGTGGTTTGACTTCGTGTTTTTCCCCTTCCTGGCCAGAGCTCCGTGGTTTACCCTGGCAGGCGAGTGAATCAGCAGCAATAGTGAGTATTATTGGCAGGGGGGAGATGGCTTGGTCATTGCCTGTTTGGTTTTCTCCCTGTGGGGCACCTGGCAGTGGCCACTGAGGGCAGACAGGACGCTGGGCTGGATGGACCTTTGGTCTGACCCCGTCCGGCCGCTCTTACGTTCTTATTTGAAGCCACTAGATGGCCCCATATCTCAAGGGTTCAATGTGCTTAGCCCCCTTAGTTCTCCCAGGTTGCACCCTTGAGCTGTCTGCCTCAGTTTCCCCCTTCTGTTTGGCAGGTCCCAACAGGGGACTAGCCTCTCGATCAGCTAAGAGCCATTGCGGGAAGAGAGCGGGAACTCGCCCCCAGCCACTCGCCTGTTTTCCTTGGAGGCTTGTTGACGTACGTGTGAAAACCAGGCTGGGGTGTTATTTCCTGTTGGTTTCTCTGGAGGGATGACATCTGTTCTAACGTTTTAAAGCGGAGGATAAGTGTAGCGCTCACACAGTTTATTAGGTAGGCTGGCCAACAGCGCAGTTTTAGTTTTAAAATGAGTTCTATTCTACATAAGAACGCCCACACTGGGTCAGACCAAGGTCCGCTTAGCCCAGTGTCCCGTCTGCCCACAGCGGCCAATGCCCGGTGCCCCAGAGGGAGGGAACAGACAAGGGAGTCACCAAGTGATCCCTTTCCTGTCGCCCATTCCCAGCCTCTGACAAACAGAGGCCAGGGACACCATCCTACCCATCCTGGCCAGTAAGTATTGATGGACTTAACCTCTATGAATTTATCTAGCTCTTTTTTGAACCCTGTTAAAGCCCTGGTCTGCACCACATCCTCTGGCCAGGAGTTCCACGGGTTGACTCTGCTTTGCGTGAAGAAAAACTTCCTTTCATTTTAAACCTGGCAGGTTTTACCTATTAATTTCATTGGGTGACCCCTACTTCTTAAATTGTGGGAATAAGTAAATAACTTTTCCTTATTCACTTTTCCCACACCTGTCATGATTTTATAGCCCTCTATCCTATCCCCCCTTAGTCTTCTCTTTTCTAAGCTAAAAGGGCCCAGTCCTTTTAATTTCTCTTCATATGGGACCCGTTCCAAACCTCTAATCGTTGTTGTTGCCCTTTGCTGAGCCTTTTCCAGTGCCAATAGATCTTTTTTGAGATGAGGCGACCACGTCTGTACGCAGTACTCAAGCTGTGGCTGTACCATGGTTCTGTATAGAGGCAATACGACATCCTCTGTCTTAGTCTCTGCCCCTTTAATGATCCCTAACATTCTGTTTGCTTTTTTGACGGCCGCTGCGCACTGAGCGGATGGTTTCAGACAACTTTCCACGAGTCCAAGATCTCTCCCTTGAGTGGTTGTAGCTAAATTAGTCCCCATCGTATTGTGCGTCTAGTTGGGATTATTCTTTCCAATGGGCATTACTTTACATTTATCCACATTCAGTGTCATTTGCTGTCGGAGATGCGGCAGCCTGGCTTGAGAAAGCTTTGCCAGAACTTGCAGCCGGGGCCTGGAGGAGGTTTAGTCCAGCCACGAGACAGCCTGGTCAGCTGTGAGCAGGGCAGCCCAGGGGGTTGCAAGTGAGGTGTTTAAGGTAGCAACAAAGGCTGCCTGGGTGACAGGAGTAGCCTTTGCACCAGTGGCAGATTTTGAGTCAGTGGGGCCCTGCGCTCAGCTTCATTCCTGGGAACCCCTGGGGACCCCGCCAAGAAAAAACATTCGCTCGTCCAGCCCCTCCCATTTTTCATTCTTTTTGCTTCCTCCTCCTCCTGTGTTACAAGCCAGAAGAAGTTGAGGGAAGTGCAGCGAGGGACCCGGATTATTTTGGGAGTCGAACTTTTTTTAACAGCCCACTTGAAAATTGCTCGGCAGACACTTCACGTCCCGTGAGCTAAGAGTCGTAGAGGGTTTTGGGTCAGAGCGGTTTGTGAACAGAACATCGTCACTCTCCCCAGCCCGCCCGCAGGGAGCTCTCGGCGCGCAGCCTGAGGACGTCTGGCCTAGACGAGCGCTCGCCTTTGCGTTACGCTAACGTGACAAATGTGTCGAACTGGAAAGCCCGGCTGAGGTGGGAGCGGAGAAAGACGAATTCCCTTCCTCCGAAGAGACGTGTTCAGTCTGAAAACAGTGTTTATCTGGATGGCTTTCTTTGTACGCTTTTCTGTACACACCCCTGGGTGGATGCACAAGGAAACATACCGTGCCCTGGCGTGGGGCCCCCAGTGAGGCAGGGCCCCCAGGGCCGGGCAGTCCATCTGGGACCCCTCCTCCCCACAGTGGGGAGCAGTCCCTCTGCAGAGAGGGCTGTGGGGGGCAGGAGGGCAGGGGGGCTCACCGGCAGGCTGCAGCCCCAGGAGAGCCGGCGGGAGGTGGTGAGCAGTGCGAACAGGGGCTGGAAGGCTGCAGAAGAGCACGGGGCACCGTACAGCCGGGCGGAGGGAAGTGGCACTTTGAAGCGGGAAAGCACCGGCTGTGCGGCTCCCCAGGGCTCCTCTGAAGCCTCCCAGCCCGTGTGCATGGCTGGCTGCCTCCGGTGAGGGGGCTGCTGGCAGTGGAGCAGGCGGGGGCGGCCGGGGGACGGAGAGCCCGCAGGCTGCATGGCCAGCAGGGCAAAGCTGCACGCTGAAGCGGGAAAACGCCGCATCTCTCCGGCCCTGGCTGCGCGGCCCCCTCCTCCCGCGTCCCCCAGCCCCTGGAACGTTGGCTGCAGTTGGCTGCCAGCTGGCGAGTGGCTGCTGCCCGCAGGCAAGGGGAAGAGCGGCCGGAGATGGAGAGCCTGGGGTGGGGGCGGGGGGGACATTCAGGTGGCTGATGGAACCGTGCCCCCCACCTTCAGGGGGAGCACATGGGGGTCTCTGCCCAGTTCTCTGGGCCAGCCAGCACAGGGCCACGGGGGCGCCTCCATGCCATGGAGATCTTCATATCTCCTCTGTCAATCTTCTCCAGTCCCACCATGGTGGCTCTGCTCCTGCATTGGGACCCCCAGCTCTGCCCCTTCCAACCAAGGCCCCACCTTTCTGGGGGCTCAAACCTGCTCCCGCCCACACACCTTTCCTGGGGGCCTGGCTATTCTGTCAGCAGCCCTCCCTGAACCCTTAGTTCCTGGGCCTGTGGCCTGCACCCAGGTCCGGACCTGCGCCTCAGACAGACAGGGGCTGGCCCGCGGCACCCCACTGTTACAACATTCCAGTGCCACTGGTGTTAGCCATACTGGGAATGGGTGGTGCACAACAAGGCCATCCAGACACACCAGTAGCCGCATTCCTGCTCTTTCCAACATTTTCATCTGCCTAAAAATCAAGGTCAGTTTGTTAGCAACAGTGAAGTGATACTATGAGCCTGGCAGTCAAAAAACACCCACGAGAAGGCGAGGCACAAAGCCGGCGCTAAGCAAAGAGACGGCTGTCCATCTTCCTTGAAAACGCTAGACGTACAGAACAAAGGACGTTCATCACCCCGGAAACCTCCCAGTGATCCTGTCGCTTGCCGGGCTGTGGCGATACCACACGGCTGCCGAAGTTGCACAAGGGGACGCTGAAGTGAGGAGGGAACCGCACACTAGTGGGAATTTTGTCGAAGTAAGAAAAGAAACCGACCCCGAAGACGTGGCACTAAGCCCAAGTCTGCTTCATTGGCTAGCTTAGGCTATTGCTGAGTAAATAAAGCAGACCCCCGGGGTACAGTGGAGAACTGGAGACAAGAGGAGGAGGCTGGAGGGCAAAAGCCACGTAGAGGCCTCACGAGACCCATTTCCTGAGGGGGATGAAAAATGCGACCACAGAACTGAGAAGTCGGCTGATTGTTTTGGAAACCACCAAGGGAGTCTCCTGCTGCGCTTGCAAAATGTTCCCTGGCCAGAGTAAAGGAAAACAAACGTGTTGATGGGCCCCCCCGCCCCCGCACTGCAGGCAGCCCCGGCCTGCCACCCTCCCCACCTCGTGGGCAGCCCCACGCACCCGAGCCAGCCAGCAGCGCACACGGGCTGGGAGGCTTCAGAGGAGCCCTAGGGAGCCGCACAGCCGGTGCTTTCCCGCTTCAAAGTGCCGCTTCCCCCCGCCCGGCTGTGCGGTGCCCCATGCTCCTCTGCGGCCTTCCGCCTGTCTTCTCACAACTTGCCAGCTCTCCTGGGGCTGCAGCCTGCCGGTGAGCCCCCCTGCTCTCCTGCCCCCCACAGCCCTCTCTGCAGAGGAACCGCCCTCTGCGTGGGGGAAGAAGGGGTGCCGGACCCCGTGATGGACTGCCCGGCTCTCGGTAGGTTTCGTTGTAAATTCGCTCCTGGTCTGAATGCCTGCTTGTGGCTGGCAGTGCACCAGGGAAGGGAGGAAATTAAACCAACAATGAAAGTGGCTCAGAAAAGCCCAGCAAGCTTTGGAGGAGCGAGATCCGACTGTCAGGGAGCGAACCCACCGGTTGGCTGCGGCGTTGGAGGAGCGACCGGCCTTTCTCCGAGGGACGCGGGAGTGAGAGGGAGAGAAGGGGGCAGCTGTCAAACACAGGACACAGCAGAGGAAACACGCTGCAGGTGAGAGCGAGCGGCTGCCAGCCGAGGGTCGCTAGCCGGGTACTGATCTGACCATGGTCGGCTGGTGGGAAGAGTCAGGGTACGTCTACACTACAAAGTTAATTCGAACTAACAGCCGTTAGTTCGAATTAACTTTCATGGGCGCTACACACGCAAACCGCTAGTTCGAACTTAATTCGAACTAGCGGAGCGCTTAATTCGAACTAGGTAAACCTCATTCTACGAGGACTAACGCCTAGTTCGAATTAAGTAGTTCGAATTAAGGGCTGTGTAGCCACTTAATTCGAACTAGTGGGAGGCTAGCCCTTCCCAGCTTGCCCTGGTGGCCACTCTGGGCCAAGCCAGGGAAACTCTTCTGCCCCCCTCCCAGCCCCGGAGCCCTTAAAGGGCCACAGTCTGGCTACGGTGCCCATGCCAGGTGCAAGCCTGCCAGCACCCAGCCAGCAGACCCTGCACCTGGCATGGCACGAGCCAGCCACCCGCTGCCACCCAGCCCTCCGCCTCTTCCCAGGACCAGGCTGGCGGCTCCCAGGAGCCTGCCCGGGGCCGCAAGAGGCGGGCGCCCACCTGGTCTAGTGCGGAGATTGTGGACCTCATCGAGGTTTGGGGGGAGGCCTCCAACGTCCACAATCTCCGCACTCGGCACAGGAATGCGGCCGTCTAGGGCAGGATAGCTGCCAGCCTGGCCACCAAAGGCCACATGCGAACCCAGGAGCAGGGTTGCATGAAAATCAAGTTGGTCCAGTGAGACCCCCGACCCTGAGCTTAGAACATAAGAACATAAGAACGGCCGTACCGGGTCAGACCAAAGGTCCATCTCGCCCAGTAGCCTGTCTGCCGACAGCGGCCAACACCAGGTACCCCGGAGGGGATGGACCGAAGACAATGGCCAAGCCATTTGTCTCGTGCCATCCATCTCCAGCCTTCCACAAACAGAGGCCAGGGACACCGTTCCTACCCCCTGGCTAATAGCACTCCATGGACCCAACTCCATGAATTTCTGTAACTTCCCTTTAAACTCTGTTCTAGTTCTACCCTTCACAGCCTCCTGTGGCAAGGAGTTCCACAGGTTGACTATTTGCTTTGTGAAGAAGAACTTTCTTTTATTAGTTTGAAGCCTGCTACCCATTAATTTCATTTGGTGTCCTCTAGTCCTTCCATTATGGGAACTAATGAAGAACTTTTCTTTATGCACCCTCTCCACACCACTCATGATTTTATAGACCTCTATCATATCCCCCCTCAGTCTCCTTTTTTCTAAGCTGAAAAGTCCCAGTCTCTTTAGCCTCTCTTCATATGGGACCCGTTCCAAACCCCTAATCATTTTAGTTGCCCTTTTCTGAACCCTTTCCAAGGCCAAAATATCTTTTTTGAGGTGAGGAGACCCCATCTCTACACAATACTGAAGATATGGCGTACCATTGTTTTAGACTTCCCCTCCTCCTTCTTCCCCTGGCTTTCCCCTTCCAGCTCCCTCCTCCCAGGTTCCCACCTCCCCTCTCCCACCCTCTCTCTTCCCCTCTCCCACCTCCTTTTCCCAGTCTCCCCAGAGGTTAATCCCCTCACCCCCAGTTCTGTTAAATAAAGAGAGTTTCTATTTTTGAACACGTGTCCTTTATTTTTTACATCAGGAAGGGGGGCTAGGGAAGGGTAAGTGGAAGGAGGTGAGGGAGGAATGGGGCACGAGCCCCGATGGGGAGGACTGGGGTGGCTCTGCGGGCTCCTCGGGGTGGAAGCTCTCCTGCAGGGCCTCCTGGATCCTGACAGCCCCCTGAATGACCCCCCCCCCGGATGGCAGCCTGAGGCAAGTGCAGCCGGGCTGATGGCCGAGTGCTCTGATGTGCCAAACCAGGGCACTCCAGGACAGGACTGCTTTGCTGTCCCTCATCGAGGTAGACAAGCAAGCGGGGAACCCTGAGAACGGTCTGTCCGGGGTGGGGGTCGGGTCCCTTTAGGCACAGCCCTCGGCTAGCCTGAGGCAGCAGCTCCACGCTCTAAGCCCTGACCTGATGCCCTGCTGGCACTGGTTCCGGCCAGCCTTAACTTCGGTTCAGGGTCCACTCAGTGTGGACATGCTAGTTCGAATTAGCAAAACGCTAATTCAAATTAGTTTTTAGGTGTAGATGCACTAGTTCGAATTAGCTTAGTTCGAATTAACTAATTCGAATTAAGTTAGTTCGAATTAGTGCTGTAGTGTAGACATACCCTTAGAGTCCCCCACTGACCCCGGGCTCCGTGCTATGCTGCATGCGTCTGGGAGCCTGGGGTCAGCTGAGGACCCCCCAGATGACCCCAGGCTCCAGGTAGCACTTCCCTGGAACCCACCCCGGGATCAGCTGGGAAGTCCCAAGCTGACCCCGGCCCCCACTGCCCCTTTGAAACGTCGAACGAGAGCGTCTACACAGCAAAAGCGCATCGATCAGCTTTTTCGGAAGATCGCATCCGCACGGATTGGACAGTCTCCCACATAAAAGGCCACCCAGAACCAGTTCAGGCAGGGCTTTAGGTCAGCAGCTGCTTCCGAGTGCTGGTGCCGGAGCCCTGCAGAGACACGCGCTTAAAGGGACGCCCCTGGACAGCAGTTTCTCTGCTTCTGCTGCCTGCTTGCCTGCCTCTCCGAGGGACACAAAGCTCTCGCAGAGCCTGCTGCGGTTGCCCTGCTTTTAGACCCCACAGCATGCTCCTAGCCATGGAGCTGAGCTGCCGCTGGGCACGCGATGGCCCCACACGGCCATGCTGCAGCCTCTGCAGACTTCAGTCATGGTCCTGCACTAGCTCGACACCGAGCTCCTTCTTGAGACCCTCTCCCTGGGCGCTGGAGCAAGGCCCTTGCCACTGCACCCCACAATGGAGAGACAGTTCTGGAGGCTGGACACCAGTTCCGACTGGTGGGACCGGCTGGTCATGGCGCGGTGGGACGATCAGCAGTGGCTGCAAACTTCCACATGCAGACGGCCACCTTTTTGGAGCTGTGTGCCTGGCTCGCCCCCGCCCTTCGATGACGCAACACTCACCCGTGGCTGCCATCCCCCTGGAGAAGAGGGTCTCCATCGCCATCTGGAAGCTCCCCACCACAGGCAGCTACCGGTCGGTGGGCAACCAGTTCAGCGTGGGAAAGTCCACCGTCAGGGCCCTTCTCGTGGAGATAAGGGACTCTCGGGCTACAGTCCCTGCGGGGGCGGGGGGGGGTGAGGGGAATCCTGGAAAGAGGGACCCTAGGGAAAGAGGGATGGGGGGAGTGTGGGGGTGGGGTGGGGGGAGGGTGTGACTGACTGGGCCGGGTCTGGGCACAGCTGAGGGCGTCCTCTCAGGGCGAATTGCTCAAATTTGGGGCTCTCTCTAGCTCCCAGACTGGAGACCTTCCCAAATAGGCCACACACCAGTCCCACAGAGCGCTTCAGCTGCCTGCCTGAAGCCTCACGAGCAAAACCCCTCCGACACCCCAGCAATATCCGTGCCCCAGATGGCCCCGGGCCTCATACCCAGGTGAGGGGTTTTAGAGCCCAATCTCACCTTCCCCGAACAAGTTCTGTCCGGTTCCAAGAAACCAGCCACGGATCCCAGGTCAATTTACACTCTGGATCTTACCTACAAACCACGCTGGGCTAGTCCTTTAGAATCTAAACTCTAAAGGTTTATTACGACAAGAAAGAAAAGCCTGAGAGTGAGGTTGTTAAAGTATCATACATTACATGCATCGAATCGCCCAGTTCTCGACGCAGGCTCTAGCAGAGATGTTACAGCTGCTGGCTTAAAAGTCCTTGGTGCACATCCTGTGCCAGGATGGGTCCACAGTTCTTCCCGGCTCATGATTCCCTGAAAGGCCGCATCTGGGGTCAGAAGCAGATCTGAGGACACGCATGGAGTCGGCCACGTGGCATATTTATCCCTCCTTCCTGGTTCCTTCCAAGCTGGCTCCAGTCACATGGCCAGTGGCCAGGCGTGTCTTTGGCCTCCAGAGATCCATTGCTCCCTGGAGACTTGCTCATTAGCATGTCAATAGGCAAATGTTCCTGGCCCATTACTCACCCACATACAGAGAAACTCCCAGTCTCCATACAGAGTACAGATGCCTAACTCCACACACAGACTTATACAGATAGATGAAGAGCAGATACAGAACCAGTAGAAAGTAAGCTTTTGTTTGACACCTCACATGGCCCCCTTTGTACCACTTTTGGGGCGAACACCGCCCCGCCCCCAGGTGCAGCAGTGACCCGGCTGCTCCCCTCAAAATCCAATAACGTGACAGAGGGAAGCCGTGTCCCTGGGGGGTTGTGCACTCCTGCCCTCTCACAGCCCTGCTGCTGGGGAAACAGCCTCATGAGGGTGGCTCCTGGGGTGTTGGAGGGGAAGGGGAGGGGAGGGAGGTGGGCACCTCCCAAGGGCTCAGGCACTCCCTCTCTCAGTCTCTGTTTTGTGTGTTTATCTGGCTCCTTTTGCAGGTTGTGAAGCCTTCAACTCCATCCTGCTGCACAGGGTCCCCTGCCTGGGAGATCTGGACCCCAACATCGCAGGATTTACTGCCCTGGGGTTCCCCAACTGTAGGGAATGATTCCGGACACACTGGGTGCAGGTGAAAACAAGCAGAGGATTTATTGGCTCACACAGCTGGTGGAGTACCCATCAGGGGTTAGCCTGGTGACCACTAACTTAACCAAACATACATTCGATTCTATAGGTAGCAGATGGACGGAGGGGAAGTGATTTGATACGTCTAGCAGCGGAAGTGAGATATGCACATAAGCCAATGAGCTACAAAAGTTACACAGCATCTCCGCCCGTTGCCAATTAAACATGTTATCACTAATACAGGTAATTATTCCTAACAAGCCAAATGAGCCAACATAAACAGGATGGAAGCCCCAAAATGGACATATTGATGTCAATTTGTGTTGCTGAGATTGTGATGTCTACTGCAAGACGACTCCATTCCTGTGTTGGCACAGTCCTGGGGATCCAAGCTCATTAATCTGAAATCACAAGAGACAGTGAGAAAACCGTGCAGCGTGGCTGGTACCAGCCTGGCCTTATCACGGAGAAGGGCTGTTTCTCCAAGGGCTGCAGGCCCTGGTCGACCACCGTGGACACTTCATGGACGTTTTCGTTGGGTGGTCGGGCAGGGCGCTCGACGCCCGTGTATTTGGAAATTCCAGAAGCTGGAGGCTGGCACATTCTTCCCCCAGCGTGACTTCGGGGCTGGGGACGTGCAGATGCCTCTGTGCATTGTGGGGGACGTGGCCTACCCCCTCATGCCATGGCTGATGAAGCCGTGCACCGGCCACCTGGACCCCAGCAGGGGCCAATGCAATGCCCACCTCAGCTGGGCCCGCATGCAGGCGGAGTGCGCCTTCGGGCGCCTGAAGGCGCGGCTCAGGTGCCTCCTGACCTGCCTCAACGTGGGGGAACACAACATCCCTGAGATGGTCTCTGTGTGTTGTGTACCCCACAACATTGTGGAGAGGAAGGGGGAGGCCTTCCTCCCGGGGTGGGGGCAGAGGCCGGCCGGGAAGGGAGGACTTTCAAGCAGCCGCACACATCTGCCATCTGCCAGGTACACATCCGAGAGGCCCTGAGGGAGAGTTTCTCTCAAGGACCTCACTAACTTTCCCCGGGGCCTCCCCACTAAGGGCCTGTGCCTTGCGCCACTGTCCCTTTCCCACCACAACCCCTCCTGTCCCCCCTTCCCTGAGCTCTGAATAAACACACCTGTTTGGATTTGAACAAAACAAACTTCGTATTTTTTTTAAATAAAATAAACTGGGGAGGAGAGGGGCTGAGAACATGGATGGGGGAGTGAGGGGGGGGCTGAGAACATGGATGGGGCAGTGAGGAGGGGGGGCTGAGAACATGGATGGGGGAGTGAGGAGGGGGGGCTGAGAACATGGATGGGGAGTGAGGAGGGGGGGCTGAGAACATGGATGGGGGAGTGAGGAGGGGGGTTGAGAACATGGATGGGGGAGTGAGGAGGGGGGGCTGAGAACATGGATGGGGGAGTGAGGAGGGGGGTTGAGAACATGGATGGGGAGTGAGGAGGGGGGGCTGAGAACATGGATGGGGGAGTGAGGAGGGGTCGCAGAGAACATGGATGGGGAGTGAGGCGGGGGGGCTGAGAACATGGATGGGGGAGTGAGGAGGGGGGTTGAGAACATGGATGGGGGAGTGAGGAGGGGGGGCTGAGAACATGGATGGGAGAGTGAGGAGGGGGGCTGAGAACATGGATGGGGGAGTGGGGGGGGGCTGAGAACATGGATGGGAGAGGGAGGAGGGGGGGCTGAGAACATGGATGGGAGAGGGAGGAGGGGGGCTGAGAACATGGATGGGGGAGGGAGGAGGGGGCTGAGAACATGGATGGGGGAGTGGGGGGGGCTGAGAACATGGATGGGGGAGGGAGGAGGGGGGCTGAGAACATGGATGGGGGAGGGAGGGAGGGGGGCTGAGAACATGGATGGGGAGGGAGGAGGGGGGGCTGAGAACATGGATGGGGGAGGGAGGAGGGGGGCTGAGAACATGGATGGGGGAGGAAGGAGGGGGGCTGAGAACATGGATGGGGGAGAGGGGGGGGCTGAGAACATGGATGGGGGAGAGAGGAGGGGGGCTGAGAACACGGATGGGGGAGTGGGGGGGGCTGAGAACATGGATGGGGGAGGGAGGAGGCCACGTGGCACAGACTGGCGCCGCATGTGGTTCCATGTGCACGGACTGCAGCACGAGGTCCAGGCCGAGCGACGATCGCCCCCCTCCCCCGCTGCGCCCGCCTCCCCCCCCCTTGTGTGGAAAAGTGAGAGCACTCGCCTGCTGATCCCTCCCCGCCCTCAGAGGACGCCTGAGACACGTCCAGGGCTTGGGGTACCAGCTGCAGGGTCAGAGTGATCGTGCTGGCCGTGTCCTCCTCCTCGGCAGGGAGCTCCGGGTGGGTGACGACAGGCCCCTTGAGCCCCGAGTCCACCGCCACGGGTGGGGAAAGGGCTTCCCCACCCCCAGGATCTGGCGGAGCTCCTGGAAGTAGGGACAGGAGTGGGGTCCTGCCCCAGAGCGAGAGCTGCGCTCCCTGGAGGAGCTCTGACTTGGCCCCTGACTTGCTCAGAGTCCTGGGGGGTGTCCCCTCTCGGCCAGAGCCTCGGCCGTCGGGCCAGAGATGTCGGCGTTTCTTCGCCGGGAGCGGAGATCCTGCAGGGTCTCCTCCTCCCCCCACAGCTCGAGGAGGGACAGGATCTCCGCCCCGGACCAGGAGTGCCCCGGCTGGGTCCTGGGAGCCCTGGTGTTGCTCCCTGGGAGGGCCAGGGAAGTCTCGGGGGGCTTGAGGCTGGGCCATCGGTACAAAAGTGGGTGGCAGTCAGAGCCGCACGGTGAGGTGCAGCTCCCAGGCCCGGCTTCCTGCCGCAAGGCTTGTCCCGGGTGCCTGCAGCTTTAAGAGCTGGCAGGAGACAGGAACTGGAGAGTTGTGATTAGTTTGGACGGAGTGGCCCCCGGGGCACCTGTGTTATTTCCTGGAGGCCCCTTCTTTCGAAAGAACGCCCCTTCTGCGTCCACACACGCCTTTTGCCAAAAACGCTTCTTCCTCGTAGGAAGAGGTTTGACGGTGCGGGAAAGACCCCCTTCATTTTATTGCCGTTCTGTCAAAAGAACGTGACGGCAGTGTGGACGTCAGTATTGTTTGTCCAGAAAAACGGCCGTTCGTCCAGAAAAACGCTGCGGTGTGGACATACCCTTTGCTTCTCCTCCAAGCCCTTGGCTTTCGCTCCATGGGGACGGCCAGCCCCAGTGCTCCGGGCGCTAGTCACGTCGTTTGCTTCTCGGCCTCAGTCCCCAGCTCTTGTCGATCCCGAGCTCTCGTTGTTTCTCCCTGCTGCCTGCAGCCTGGGGAGCTCAGCCTGGAGGTGGCTTCGCTGCCCACCCTCGTCCGGGGATTTTCTGCCCCTACTTCCCTTTCCTGGAAGAAGCCGACAGAAAATAACAAATTGGCGATGTCTGTGGTCGGTCCCAGCCACATCTCACAGCTCACATCTCACCGAATCTCCGCCCCCGTGGGGAAGGGCAAAGCTCCCCAGACCACCAACTGTGTCTGCCCCCCGCTCGCTGTGGGGCTCCTCTGGGCCCTCGGGCTGCAGCCCGGTGCTGGGACCCCCGGGGGCACCAGTCTGGGCCCCCGGCGCACTGGGAGGCTCGGACAAGCTGCAGCCTCCTCCAGGCCTCGCACGAACTCTGAGCAAATGTCACCGACCCTGGTCGCAGGGAGCCCCGAGCGACCCATTCCCAGCCTGGCCCCCGAGAGCCGCCGAGGAGGCCGAGGGGCCCCGTCAGGGAGGGGACCAGCCCATGGCCCCCGCGCTCAGGTGAGGTCGAATTACACAGACAGGCCAGGCCCTGCCACATGGCCTGGGAGCTCTGAGGGCCCCTCTCTGCCTGGCCGGGCTGCAGCCCCATCCAGCCGTACTCCCCTTGCCCCACAGCCCCGGGTCCCAGTGGCCAGAGCCTCCTGCCGTCCCATCTCCCGGATGTGGCAGGGGACAGGCGCCTTGCACTGAGATGGCTCCAGCCTCCCGCTCAGGCAGCCCCTTCAGGCCTGTGAGGGGCACCCGCAGCTGCCTCCCCCCAAGACCCCCAGCTCCTGGAGAACATCCCTCAGGAAGCAACCCCTCCCCCCCGTCCTGCCAGCCCCCCGTCTCGCTGCTCGGACACAGGCCCAGCCCCCCACCTCCCTGCTCGGAGCACAGGCCGCAGGGCCAGGCACAGAGCTCTCCGGCACAGACCGTCTGGGGGTCACATTTTTATTGCCCCCAGTAAGATGCGATAGTTGCTGCCAAACTTGCAGTTTCCATGGCCGCGTCATGGTAGCACTTGGGGGGTGCACTGCCCCCCGTGCCTCTGCCAACATTTCCATTGCTAAATGGGGTGCCCCACATGTCCCCTGCCCCTCTGGGTGGCCCTCCCTGCACCCCCTCCCCCACAGGCACCCGTCAAGCCTGGCAATCTCCTCTGGGATGGGACACGTCTGGGGCGTTAGGACCCAGCCCTGAGCGCGGCTCACCCAGCCCGCAGGGAGCTGAGATAACACAGGGCTGGCGCGTGGCCTCTGGGCGGGCGGGATCCGCTCGCGGGCTCTGTGGGAAGCGGGTTCCTCTCTCGCGGCCGGCAGCCCGCAGAGCTCAGCAGGGCCTGGCTGTTACCCTGGGCTGGCCAGCCGCTGCTGAGCGGGGCCAGGCTCTCCTGGCGTCTGCCTTCGGGCTCAGCTGCGGCGTAGGGAACGGCTGAGCGCAGGGGGGCGGCCAAGGGACGGGACCTGGGGGTCTGACCTGAGACACGGCCACGGTGTCTCTGCCTGCCGCTGCCAGGCCCCAGCTGCGGGCCCAGCCTGAGGCCCTGTAGGAAGTCTGGGCCAAAGGACACAGAGCAGCCCGTGTCTGGGGAGGGGGTGATGGTTTCGGCAACAGGTGTGACAGCTCCTGGCCCCAGAGATGCAACTTTCTGGTCCCTCTGCTGGTTGTGGGGGCAGCAGGGGCCGTCCTGAGCGGCTGCCGGCTGGAATGGACACGGCCAGTCGGAGCCCGGGGCTCCTTGCCATCGCTGATTCGGGTCCCAGGCAAAGCTCACGTCTGCCTCCCTCTCTGCCGCTCGGGGCCGGGGGCAGCTTGTCCCTGGCCAGTGATTCTGGTCGGCCGGTGACGAACCTTTCCCGGGGCCAAGGCGGCTGATTTCGGTGGGGAACCGCATCTCCAGGGCTGGGACAGGGCACCCGCCCCGCACTGGCCCTTTAAGGGCAAAACCCAGGCCCGGAGCAGGGGCTGAGAGAAAAGACCCAGCGGAGGCCATTAGGACTAACGAGGGCTCAGCTGGGGGCTCTATAAAGAACCGTTTGCTACCGAGGAAGCAGGAGGCTCCCAGGAGCGAGAACAGGACTGTGGCAGCAAGGCAGCCCTGGTAAGCGGGGTAGCAAATCTACACCCTGTGCCGGTGACGAGCGGCCCGTACAGACCGCAGCTTGCCCGGAGCTGGGCTAGGTGAAGTCTGGCAGTGGGTCACTGAGGCGAGGTGGGGAGTACGCACCCCTACAAGGGCCCAGCGGGGCGGGGGGGGGTCTCCTGAGCCAAGACACATAGACAAAGGCCAGAAGCGTCACACCTGGCCTGGGGAAGGGGTTTGAACAGAGGGGGGGGGGCTGCCTGGGGGGGTGCGTGACCGGTGCCTGGGAGCTGGGCAGTCTTGGCTGGGGGAAGCCTGAAGGGGGCAGACTAAGTCCAGGACAGGGGGTTCAGGGGCCCGGGAACCCCTCCCCCCAAGAGGACTAGGGCTCTGCCCTGGCTCCTCTCAGCATCGATCCTGCACTGGGCCGTGTCTCTGAGAACCAATAAACCCTCCTACTCTGCTGGCCGCCTGAGTCACGTCTGGCTGCGGACGGGGTGCAGGGCCGGGGCTCCCCGATGCGCTGTCACTGAGGGTTGCGGGGAGGTGAGTGGGAACGGCTCAGCACGGCGCGGGCGCGGCTGGACTGGTGGGTTCCAGGGGCCTCCCTTGGCACCGAGCTGATTGAATTTCTTCCGCGCGGCCCCCGGCCGTGACACTCCCCCTGTAGCTCGTCCCCCTCTGCCTGGAGCTCAGCTCTCTCGGGGGCGGGGGGTGGGGGGCTGTGCCTTCTGCGGGTGTCGCTCTTTCCCCATTTCCCCCCCCGGCCCGTTACATGGGGTGAGGCCGAGGGGCCAGCGCGGGCCCGGGGCACCGAGTGCGGTTCTGGGGCAGAGCTCCCTGCGCGTCCCCTCGACTCTCACTCGCCATCGCTGGGTCCCATTGCTAGTCCTGGTGCCCGGAGAGACACGGCCACGTTCCCCCGGCCTCGTGTTCTGGGAAACCCGGGTCACACGCGTGTCTCTGGGCCGCCTGCCTGTCCCAGGGCCCGCCCCAGAGCTTGCCCAGTGCCAGGCTGGGATTCAGCAGCAAAAACACTCCCCCCGCGCCCCCCCAGCCACTGCAGGGCAGCAGGAAGCTGAGCGGGGGAGGGGCAGATTGCCATCTCTCAGCTGTGTGGTCACTGGTCCCGTTTCCACGTTCATGCTCCTCCCCCTTCCCCAGCCCCGCCCCCTGCAGGGCTATAAATGCCTGGGACCCTGCACCGGCTGGACACCAGCCCCCAGCACTCCGGACCAGCCGCCCAGACGCACGGACAGGTGAGTCCCTGCCCCCTCCAGCCCCTGTTTCCCTCCCTGCTCTGTGCTGGGCCCTTGGGGGCAGCCCGTCCCTGTTATTGGGTCTGGGGGCTGCACTTCCCTGTGTGAACTCCTTGGCCCTGGGACAGGGTCTGCCTGGCTCTCCACCCCACAGCCCGGCCCCCAACACAGGCATCCAGTCCCAGAGCGCGGTGCCCAGGACCCCACCCTCCCTGGCTGGCACTAAACTGCCCCCCCTTGCAACTGCTGACACACGATCCCTTTGTGGCCTTGTGGGGCTGTAGCCACTCTTGGGGCCTCGGCGTCCGTTGCTGCATTTGCTGGCTGTTCTGTTGTGCTGTGTGACCCTACTGGGCTGGGCTGTTCTGCAGTGACTCTTGGTGTGAGGGTGAGTTAGGGAGAAGGGAGGCGAGCTCGCTTGGGGGGCCGGGCAGGGGCTCAGAGCTCTGGCTCTGCACCCCTTACCTCCAAGATGGATGGTGCTGGCTGCTCCTCGTTCCTGTAACTACAAGTCAGGGCTGCACCGTGTCCCTGTCAACCAAGAAACCTTCTGTTCTACCTGCTGCCTGAGAGTCCCCTCCGGCTGCACATGGGGGCGGGGGGAGTCCCCCCGCACCCCGTGACACCCCTGCAGAGTGGCACCTGTCCCCTGTGGTAGGTCAGGACAGCAACACAGTGAATTCAGCCAAGCGAAGCCCCAGGCGTGGGTACCACAGCGGTGGCTGTTATGGATGTACGAGCTCCGTTCTAGAAGTTGCCAGATCAGCCGTGCGAGCCACCAGTGCGGAGGGTCAGGACAGCGATGCGGTGAATTCGGGATTCACTGGTGTGGGCCCGGACGGGAAACGCTCGGCTGCCTGCACTCTTGTGGGCTCCCTCCGGACATCGGGCCAGCTCCGTGCGGGGAGCCGGAGTCGTGGATGTCACAGGAGCCCCCAAAGGGCACAGATGCCGATAAGGTAGGAAGGCGTCCTAGTCAGGTTCCCAGTCGAAGGAAGCGCAGTGACAGTCGGCAGGTGAGCTCTCTGCATTTGTACCCAGGATGATGGACCCGGCTCAGTCCATCGTGTGGATTCACAACTGCCCCTGGGCCAGACAAGGAGCTAAGTTGAGGTGCCCCGCGGTTATAGACAGACAGAAAATCGCCCCGCATGCCGCACATATCGTCTGCCGCACAAACGGCGCCTCCCCGGGACGTCCCTCCGGGGCCCTTGCTCTGCATTCACCCCGTGCCCACTCTCTGATCGTGTGCTCAGCGGGGGGCCCTGCCCTGCCCGGGGGTCGGGATTTCCGTGCCACGGGCTGTCGGCAGTGCTGGCAGCGCCAGCACCGAGATATCGACCAGCAGGCAAAAGCCTGTTTGTGCCCGGCCTGGCTGGGTCCCAGCGTGTCGCTCTTGCTCACCTGGGGACAGGCCCAGGCCCCTGCTTCCAGCTCTTCCCTTCTCCTACATCCCCGATTTCCCCCCCCCAACCCTGGGATGTTGCACTGGCCCTTCCCACCCCTCCCATGCTGGAGCAAAGAGGGCAGAAGGGGAGACAGCAGGTGTGGGGGAGCCCCCGGGGCAGAGTAGGAAGAGAAGGCAGGATGGGGGAGCATTTGTCAGTGTGATTCTGGTGCTGGAATCCCGTGTCCAGTGCAGGAGTTCCTGGCTCTAGCAGGGTGTTGGTTGATTCCCTCCAGGAGGGGGAGGAATATGGACCAAAAATTAAAGTTCTGCATTAAAACATGAAGAATTCTGCCCATAATATTTGAAATTTCTGCATATTCTCTCAAATCAGGCCAATTCCAACTATTTCAATAACTTATTTCAGACTCTCATTTGCGGGTGTGACTGTAACGATAGAGTAAAAAGAAGATTCGGGTTATTTTTGACAGACAGATTCCTTACCAGACACATTCATACCGAACTTTGCCCAACTCATGGAAATTACAGCCCAGAACTGCATTGCCTGCACCTCTCAGAAGCAGAGCAAAGTCTGGGGGGAGTTGGGGAAACGGAGGGGCAGAGGGAGAGGCCTGGAGCCGGGGAGTGAACGTGGAGGGAGTTGGGTGTGGGTGGGAGGTTTTTCTTTCGGGGAGGGGATTGTTCGGGTGCTGGGAAGCCTCCCCAATGGAGACTGTGGCTGTCCCTCGGTCAGTCCCATCTGCCCTGTCCCTGCTCCCCCATCCCCAGGGGTCTCTGCAGCCCCCCCGTGCCCCGGCTCAGGGTGACCGACCGGGTAGCTGAAGAAGAGGGGGCCGTTGCATGTAGGGCGCAATGATTTTTGCAGGGGGCTCAGTGCTACGAGCTCAGGATCAGCCCATCTCCACACACTGCCCAGCGGTGCGAGGTTCCCCCACAGTTCTTGGAACGAGCGTCGCTATTTCTGGCGCTGCAGAACCTGTGGGTTCACCAGGAAGTGACCGTGCAGGGCTCTGTGCGCTGCTGAACGTTCCCCGTGAGCTGCAGTTCTGCTTTCCCACCGGTCGCCCCCCACCCGCCCCACTCGCGGCCCCAAGCCATGGGCATCGCGGGGGGCCTGCTCGGCATGGCATTGCCGCTGGGGCTGAGAGCAGAGGGCCCTGCTCCGTGTTCCCAAAGCGCGACTGGGCTCAAGCCTCAGAAACCTCCCCTCAGTCGCCCGGCAGCCTGTCCCCTCAGGCGAGCGCCGAGCCCGGGCCACACGCCACACGCTCCCTCCAGCGTCTCGGTGCCCGTCTCCGCCAGCCTGGGCATCCTGGCCGGGACACCTCCACCCCCTGAGCCCCTCAGGGGAGAAGCTGAGGACAGGCCCTCGGCCACAAAGGGGCGCCCGCCAGAGCGTGAGCCCCCCACGAGGCCACAGAGGCGTCCGGTTCCAGAGCCCAGACACAGGACTGTCCTGTGTCAAACAGGGCGAATGGCCCCTCCCCCCCGAGATGCTGCCTCCCCCTCCCCAGCTGTTCTGAACCGTTTGTCGCCCCAGGGTGCTGGTGACCCTGTGACGAGTGTAGGGCCAGGACCCAACCCCCGCAGCGCCCCACTGGGGACCGACCCGCCCCATGGTGCATGGGGAGCTGGGGGCCCCAGTGCTAGAGGGGGCTGCGGTTCCACCTTCTGCTCACCAGAGGCCGCTGTGGCGCCAGAACAGCCAACGGGGATGCACCACAGCAGCCCCTACTGGTGAGAGGTGGAAGAGCAGCGCTTCCCCAGAGGGCCATGCAGGTCCCCAGGTGCACCGAATCCCCCAGGCTGTGAATTGCAGAGGGCTCCAGGAGGGCCACATTAGAAAAGCTCCACCCCTATGGAAAGGCCCCATGGGAGGAGGAGTGTCCCTCTGGGGGCGTCTCCTGGCTCATCTCCCCAAATTGTTTTCTCCCCAGGGGCAGCGAGAAGATGGGGCCAGTCGCCTTCGTCAACCTCTGCCTCCTCGGCTGCCTGGTCTGCAGCCCCGCGCTGGCAGGTGAGTCCCGGCCCGGCCCCTCGTAGCCGGAGCCCCCGGGGGCTGGTTGCCGTGGTAGGAGCTGGGACGTGGCTCCATTCCCCTTGGGGCTGCCATGGCCCGTCTCCTGCTGCTGGGGCCCCTGCCTGGGGGGACCCAGCCCCGCGGCCCCTCCCGGAGAGCAGGAGGCTGAAATGCCCCCCGGGTCGGCTCTTCCCCTGGGCATCGGGGGGGGGGGCACCCTGGACAATGTGTGCTCAGCTCCTGGCAGCTATGGGTGTCCGTCCTGCCCTCCATGTTCCCCGCCCACTGGCCGGCCCTGTCCCCACGGGGCCCCTCTCCAGGGGCTGCCCGAGAGCGCCTGGCTCCGTTCCGGCTCCTCCCTCGTCCCGTCCCTGACCCTGGCTGGGCTGCCCCATGCCTGGCACGTTGTGACTCTGTCCTCCAGCTTGTCCTGTTCCCCCTGCCCCTCCGGGATACGGCTCCCCCCCAACTCTGCCCCAGCCATCAGAAGGGCAGTGCCCACCCAGTGTTCCCTGCCCTGCCCCACGGATCCCTGCTGTCCCTCTCTTTGTGCCCCACCTCCTGGGCACCGCCCTCCCCTTCCAGCCCCCCAGCTCCTTCCGCCCAGCCCTGGGCCCTTGCTCCCCATTTCTCCTCTGCTCGACCCCATGGCCCCCCCCCAAGCTCTGCCCCTTGGTCCTGGGATTCCCCCCCCCCCACTTCCCTGGTCCCACCACCCCTCCACGCCAAGGGGACGGGGAGAAGCTCAGTCTGGTCCATGGGGCTTTCAGAGCAGGGGCAGGGAAGGGCTGCCAGCCACCCCACGGTGCACAGGTTCCTTCCCTCCACAGGGAGCCATGGGGGGTGCAGCCCACACCCATTCACACAGAGACCCCACCCTGCCGGGACTGCAGCTCAGGGCTGGGTCCCAGGGGCTCCGTTCCGCCCTGTGGAGTCTGGGCGAAGCCGGCTTCCCCCTGCAGCCCCGGCCCTCCCCATGTTGCCTGAGCACGGGGAAAGCAACAGGTGGACCTTCCAAAGAGCCTCTAACCGGCCCTCGGCATCCTCTCCACAGGGACGCAGGCCGGGGCCTGTCCCCAGGGCTGGAAATCCCACCAAGGCGACTGCTACGGATATTTCACCAAAGCGAAAAGCTGGCTGGAGGCCCAGGTGAGAGGCTGGAGGCAGGGGGGGCTCAGTGTGCTGGGCGGGGCAGGGGCGGGGGAAGGATTGAGGAAGGGTGCTGGGTGGGGGAGGGGCGGGGTGAGTATGGAGGAAGGGTGCAGGGCGGGGGAGGGGCGGGGTAAGGATCGAGGAAGGGTGCTGGGCAGGGGAGGGGAGGGCTGAGTATGGAGGAAGGGTGCTGGATGGGGGAGGGGCGGGGTGAGGCTAGAGGAAGGGTGCTGGGTGGGGGAGGGGCGGCCTGAGTGTGGAGGAAGGGTGCTGGATGGGGGAGGGGCGGGGTAAGGATCGGAGGAAGGGTGCTGGGCGGGGCAGGGGCGGGGTGAGGATCGAGGAAGGGTGCTGGGCGGGGCAGGGGCGGGGGAAGGATCGAGGAAGGGTGCTGGGCGGGGCAGGGGCGGGGGAAGGATCGAGGAAGGGTGCTGGGCGGGGCAGGGGCGGGGGGAGGATCGAGGAAGGGTGCTGGGCGGGGCAGGGGCGGGGGAAGGATCGAGGAAGGGTGCTGGATGGGGGAGGGGCGGGGTGAGGATCGAGGAAGGATGCTGGGCGGGGCAGGGTCGGGGGAAGGATCGGAGGAAGGGTGCTGGATGGGGGAGGGGCGGGGTAAGGATCGGAGGAAGGGTGCTGGATGGGGGAGGGGCGGGGTGAGGATCGAGGAAGGATGCTGGGCGGGGCAGGGTCGGGGGAAGGATCGAGGAAGGGTGCTGGGCGGGGGAGGGGCGGGGTGAGGATCGCGGAAGGGTGCTGGGCGGGGGAGGGGCGGGGTGAGGATCGAGGAAGGGTGCTGGGCGGGGGAGGGGCGGGGTGAGGATCGAGGAAGGGTGCTGGGCGGGGGAGGGGCGGGGTGAGGATCGCGGAAGGGTGCTGGGCGGGGCAGGGGCGGGGTGAGGATCGCGGAAGGGTGCTGGGCGGGGCAGGGGCGGGGGGAGGATCGAGGAAGGGTGCTGGGCGGGGCAGGGGCGGGGGGAGGATCGCGGAAGGGTGCTGGGCGGGGCAGGGGCGGGGGGAGGATCGAGGAAGGGTGCTGGGCGGGGCAGGGGCGGGGGGAGGATCGCGGAAGGGTGCTGGGCGGGGCAGGGGTGGAGCGCGGGGCGAGCTGTGTGAACGGGGACGCCAGGGGCGGCCGGTCCCAGGGGGCTCACGTCTCCCCCAGCGCCCGGCTCCGGAGCCTCCTGCCCCCAGCTCCGTGTGCCGGAGCCGCTGCCTCAGGTCCGCTGGCAGGGCCGTGCCGAGGTCCCCGGGGCCGCCCTGTGCCGGCTGCCGGGCTCAGGGAGTCGCTGTGCGGGGCCAGAGGATGCCACGGGGCCCCGTGTACATGAGAACCTCAGAGCGGCCAGACGGGGTCGGCCCTAAGGCTCGTCCCGCCCAGGGTCCTGGCGGCCGGCGGTGCCCGGTGCCCGGCGCCCAGAGGGCGGGAACAGAACCGGATCGTCGCATGCTCCCTCCCATCGCCCATTCCCAGCCCCTGGCGCACAGAGGCCAGGGACCCCTCCCTGACAGCCTGGCTAGCGGCCATGGATGGCCCAGTCCACTCTAGCGCGGCTGGGGCTGAGCTGCCTCCCCTCCGGGCCCATGGCGTCCGCTCTGCCGCACGCGGGGAATCCGCCGGGCAGCTGGGCCGTGAGCACGGCTCTCCGGTCGGGGCACCCCACACGGTCAGGTAGCGGGGCTCTGGGGCAGGGCAGAGGGTTCAGGGGCTCAGACCTCCGCTCGGGCTGAGCGAACAGTCTGAGCGGCGGCCGGCAGAGAGCCGACAAGCGCAGGCGCCTTGCCCAGGGGAGCAGGGCGGAGATGGCCATGCATGGAGTGGGGTGCCCCTGGGACGCAGGCCCGGCTGCCCCCCTGCGCCCAGCACAGGGCCCTGACAGTGGCAGATCGGCCGCCACCGGGTCTGCGCGGATCCCGGCTGCAGCACGCTGACTCTCGCGGCGGCTGTGTTTTCGCCAGGCCATGGCTGGCTGCCCAGGCTACTTCCTCAGCCCCCCGTGGGCAAACCTGACGTGGTAGCAGGTCCTCCGGGTCGCTAGGAAATGGAACCTCCATCAGGTCCGTCAAGGGCCCTGGCCAGTCCTCAGCGCCTTACGGTCCAATACGACCTCCCACCTCGGGGGAGGGGTCTGGCTCCTCCAGCACCTGGGCTCCTGGGTCCGTCCCGACTTGCAGCAGGATATTGGGGTGAGGCAGGACTCCGCCCACCAGGGCTCACGAAAGGGTCCTCCCTCTCAGGGTCTGTGGGTGCCCACTCTGCCTCACGACCTCTCTCTGAGCGCATGCGGTTCTTTTTGGGATCCCTGTTCGCCTTGGCCTTCACAGTAACCTGTGGCGAGGAGTTCCACAGGGTGACTGCGTGGTGTGCGGAAACACCGCCTCCGCTCTGCTGCGTAGCGAGATCATGGGGGGCCCCTCGTGGCTGTGTGCAGGGAAGGAGTAAACAGCACTTCCTCCTCTGCTTGCTCCACACCAGCCATTTGATAGACCTCTGTCCTGTCCCCCGAGTCCTCTCTTTCCAAAAGTCCAGCTCTTAGGCATCTCGCCTCGTGCGGAAGCCAGGTGTCACCGAGTGCGGGGGAGTCCCCAGGCCCTGCACCCCGACCCGCAGCCAGACGGGACTCAGGCGGCAGGTAGAAGAGACGGTTCATCGGTTCCCAGGGACGCAGCGTAGCCCAGACTTGTTAAAGGATGGCACGCCCCCCTGCTATCACTGCTCCTGCCTACCACCCTCCTGCCCCCCGCTATGCCCATTGCCCCTCTCCCTGCCCCCCAAGCAGTGCCTCTCTCCCTCTGCAAGCGATGCCCACGCCCCCTTCCCACAGGGTGCCTATGCGCCCTCGCCATCCCTGACCCTGCTCCACCCCCTTTCCCCCCCTCCGGTCCCAGGACCCACCCAACCCCAAGTCTAAGGAGGTTCCTGCACCTGAGGTGACACCTCCAGCTACTCCCACCCCACTTCAAGCCCCCCTCCCCTCCAGCGTCTGAGCCTCCCCTCCCCCCAGCTTTTGGTAATGAAAGATCACTAGGGAGTTTGTTTTGCTGAAAACCAAACAGGTGTTTTTATTGAGAGGTCGGGGGCGAAGGGAGGGGCTGTGGTGAGAAAGGGAGAGGGCAGCAAGCCCGAGGCCCCTCTGGGAGAGCGTTACTGGGGGGCTTGGGAGAGCGTTACTGGGGGGCTTGGGAGAACCTCTCTCGAGGCCTCCCGGCTGCGCACCCCGGCCTGCTGAGCCTGGCGAACGGCAGCTGTCCGTGGCTGCTCGAAGGGGCACCTGTCACAGCCGGTATCTGCCCCCAAGGCCGGGAGGAAGGCCTCCTCCTTCCTCTCCACAATGTTGTGGAGGACACAACATGCCTCGACCCCCTCGGGGCCGTTGTGCTGCTCCGTGTCAAGGTGGGTCAGCAGGTACCTGAACCGCGCCTTGCGGCGGCCAAAGGCACGCAGCACCTGCGTCCTGGCCCGGTTCAGGCAGGCATTGCATTGGTCCCTACAGGAGTCCAGGTGCCTGGTATAAGGCTTCCTAAGCCACAGCGTTAGTGGGTAGGCTGCATCGCCCGCAATGCTCAAGGGCAGCTGCATTTCCCCAGCCTCAGATTCATGGCGGGGGAAGATGTTCCTGTGCCGGGCCGGGTCTGGGCACCGCTGAGGGCGTCTGCGCAGGGCGAAGTGCTCAAAACCAGGGCTCCCTACAGCCCTCGGCTGGGGACCTTTCCCGGGTAGGCCACAAACCAGTCACACGGCCTGCTCCAGCTGCTAATCCAGGAGGAAGCCTCCCGCACCAAACCCCTCAGAAACCTGAGCTCTCCCTGTGCCGCAATCAGCCCCGGCCCTACACACGGGTGAGGGGTTGTAGAACCAACCTCACCACCCCGAACGGGTTCTCCCGGCCCCGAAGCATCAGCCACAGACTCCTGATCACTTTGCCCTCTGGACCTTACCCACAAGAGCACGCTGGGCCAGTCCTCTAGCATCTAAAATCTAAAGGGTTATTAACGAAAGAAAGGAAAGGCCGAGAGTGCGGCTGTTAAGGAGAATCCACCACACGCACCGGTCACCAGTTCTGGGTGCAGGCTCTCAGCAGAGATGTTACAAACTGCCAGCCTAGCAGTCTCTGGTGCCCATCCTGTGTCAGGAGGGGTCAGCGATCCTTCCCGCTTCCTGTCCCTCGCAAGGCTGCATCTGGGATCAGTAGCAGAATTGAAGGCAAGATGGAGACGGCCTCGTGGCGCTTTCTATCCATCCCTGGTGTCTCCCAAGCCGGAGCGGGTCACGTGGCCCAGTGACCTACCCCTGTGTCCCCTGCCAGCAGCCAGTAGATACCAGCTGGTCTGCAGGTTTCCAGACGCATCCCTCAGGTGCGAACTGGCCACCTTGAGAGCCACTGTCCTTGGGCATTGCTAGTGAGCACAGTCCTTCAGTGGACAACTCCTTTACGGCAGGCAGTGCGCGCCCATGGCTCTGTCTCAGGCAGAGAGCACTCAGCACCAGCCCAGCCCCCATACCCATAACCCCACACGCAGCCCTCGCACAGGCACACGAGGAGCACACACGGAATCAGTAGGACACAAGCTTTCGTGTGACACCTCCCGTGGCCCCGTTGTACGGAACCATCTCTCCTCCGTGGGGTGCGGTTGCCAGAGTGTTGCTCCCGCACCCAGGGGAGGGTCGAGCTCAGTCAGGACCAGGAAGGCAGCTGGCACAAAGTGCTGCAGAAACAAGCACGGCCTTGCGGAGCCATCGCCTGCCCGGGGCAGCTCCGGCTCCATGGCATAAAGGCTGTGGCGCCCACAAAAGCTGGGCTACCAGAGCAGGCTCTGCGAGAGCTTTGCTGTCCCTCGGGGAGGCAGGCAAGCAGGCAGCAGAAGCAGAGGAATAGCCGGCCGGGGGGGCCCTTTAAGCACATATCTCTGCAGGGCTCCGGCACCAGCACTCGGAAGCAAGGGGAGACTTCAGACCCTGGCCGAAGTGGTTCTGAGTGGCCTTTTATGAGAGCGAGCATCCAGTCAGTCTGGACGCTCTTTCAGCGCAGCAGATCACTTTCTCAATGCCCTTTTGCATGTGGACGCGCTCTTTCAGGAGACTTTTTTTGAAAGAGCTCTTCTGAAAAAACGTCTTCCGAAAGAAGCCTGCAGCCTAGACGTAGCCTGAGGGTCCCACCGGGGGGTCCGCAGGCCGAATCCTGTGGCTTGGGGGCTTGCGTCCGACCCGCAAGGCTTATCTTGCCCACCGCCGCTTTATTAGCCTTTGTCGACCCCTCCTGTAAACCTCATTTCACAAAGACATAAGGGAGCGGTCGACAAAGGCTTCTCCTGTCGACCGATCCGCGTCTTGACTCGCGCGCTGTGCCGACGATCCGCTGGGCCGGCACAGCGCGGCGGCCATTTTTATTTTAATGAAGCCGGGGCTATTTAAATCCCCGCCTCATTGACTATGTCGGGTAAGCTATTTTAGAGGTAAGCCTCTGTCGGCAGAGCCGTGTGGTCTAGACATACTCTTACTGTCTTGTGACCAGTTATCAGTCCATGAAAGGACCTTCCCTCTTATCCCATGACAGCTTCCTCTGCTCCAGAGCCTTTGGTGAGGGACCTTGTCAAGGGCTCTCTGGAAACCTAAGTGCCCTTTCTCCACTGGATCCCCCTTGGCCACGTGCTTGTTGACGCCCTCAAGGAACTCTGCTACATTAAGCTTAAAAAACAACGAATGGCCTGATAGCACTTAATAGACTAACAAAACATGTAGAAATATCAAAGGGAAAAACAAGTAGGCAGAACTGGTAATCTTCATACCTTATGCTCTTTGTTTCCCTTCCCCCCCTCCCTGCTCCCCTCTTTATTTTGGGTCTGCACATCCTAAACTCAAAATTCGGGTCATCTGAAGAAGTGAGCTGTGCCCACGAAAGCTCATGATCCCAGCTACGGGCACCCTGGCACTGGGCTGTGTCAGTCACACGGAGCTCACGGCAGCCCAGCCCCCCGGCCCCCCGGCACTGCCGCCTGCATCACTATTCACCACCCAGCCTCGCCCTCCCTGCCGCAGGCTGCACCTGCAGCGATCACCCGCCACCCCGAGAACGCGGCTCAATCGCCCGGACGAGAACAGGCCCTGGGGCGGCTACGCAGCAGGCAGACCCGGGGCCGCCCCGTCCAGCTGACTCGGGTGCCCGGGGCTGGGGACACGTCCGGGCGGGGCGGGGGAGCGGCTCAGGGCCGGGTGGGATCTGCCAGGAAAGCCCTTCCCGCGGCGCTGCCCCATGGCCTGTGGGGCCAGCGTGGGGTCAGGACGTCCTGGGACCAGCCAGCGCCTGGCAGAGCTCGGAGCCGGGGCCGGCCCAGGGAGCGGTGCAGCCAGCGGTGCCCTCCCCACGGCCCGGCAGTGGGTCTGCCTGAGGGAGCCACGGGCAGGGCAGGCCGGGGTCAGAGCCGAGCCGGGGCTGGCCCGGGGCCAGGGGAGCTGTGTCTGTGCCCGGAGCGTTGGGGGCCAGGCAGGGGATGGGGGCGGGGGGGAGGCGGCTCTGCCTGCTCCTGCCATTGGCGCTGGGGAGGGAGGGGCGCTACCCGGGGGGGGGGGTCGGGCCCCAGGCCCGTGCTGGACTCGCCCCTGCCGCTCCCTGGGGGGCAGAAATGGGGTAACTGGCTTTGTCCCTTCTCGGCCCAGGCTGCGTGCCAGGAGTACTGGCGGGGAGCCAATCTCGCCTCCATTCACAGTAAAGAAGAGACCGACATGCTGGCCGCCTACGTCAAGCAGCACAAGGAAAAGTCTGAACCCGTCTGGATCGGACTCTCGGACCCTAAGCATGTGAGTGCCCGGCGCCCGCTCTGCCTGCGGCCCCTCCCGGGCCCTGGCTCTGTTCCCTGCTCAGGGAGGGGCTGTTGTGGGGCGGGGGGGGGTCCCAGGAGAGCAGGACCTCCAGGTGGGACGGGGTGAAAACAGGCTACAGCCGCCTGCGATGTCAGTCCCAGGGTCAGTGCCCCACACCCGGCCCAGAGCACAGCCCGCTGTGACTGACCAGCACAGCTCAGTGGCTGGCTGATGAGTCCAGAGCCAGCCAGTGCGGGTGTGAAGGGGAATCCCGGAGAGACCGGCTCCGGGAGAGGTGCCCAGTTGGGCCTCCCAGAGGGGAGGATCCAGCCACCTCCTCCTTGGAGGGTCAGCCAGTACCTAGCAGACCAGCCGGCTCGAGGGCACCCACAGGACCTGACCTGCCATCGCTGCGGGCAAAGGGGCCGCAAACGGGCTCAGAGCCCCAGGCACCAGGACAGGCCCCACAGCCCGAGACCTCCCGGGGTGAACTGGCTGGGGCCAGGCTCAGCAGGGCTGGGACCCCGGACACAGGCGGAGGGGGGGAACAGGTCCCTGTCCCTGCCCCAGCTGCAGAATTCCAGGCGGAGGTGCAGGCGGATCCCTCCTAAGAGACGCTGAGGGACCAGGCTGGCCTCCGTGCAGCTCAGCCCCTGGCGGGAAGCTGCTGGGAGAGGCTCCTGTGGGAGAGGGCTCCCCCCAGGGAAGGTGGGATCGTGGGGGGGTCCAGCAGCAGCTGGTAGTTCCCCAAAATTATCACCTCAGGCTGCTGTATCTGGCCCATGACGTCCCATTCGTGGGGCACAGGGGGATCTGGCACACGTGGCTGAAGCTGCTGCAGAACTTTTGCTGGCCCGGGATATTCGTGGCCATGCAGCGGTGCTGCCGGGCCTGCGACTCCTGCCAGAGGGTGCAGAAAGCCCAGGACAGGGGGAAGCTGCCTTGAGGCACCAGCCCAGCATAGAGGAGCCTTTCCGGGAGGAGGGGGGTGGGATGATGGATCTAGTGGGGCCCCTCAGCCAGGCGACCTGGACAGGGAAGAAATACATCCTGGTGGTGGTGGATTTCGCCACCTACTACCCCGAGGCCGCGGCTCTGCCCTCTATCGAGGCAGACCCGGTGGCAGACGCGCTGCTGGCCATTTTCAGCAGGGTGGGGTTCCCCCAGGAGGTCCTCACGGACCAGGGATCCAACTTCATGTCAGCCCCGCTCCGGTGCTTGTGGGAGACGCACGGGGCCCGGCTCACCTGGGCCCAGCATATCGCTTCCGGTCCAGCAGGCTCGTGAGGAGCTTCCAGGGGACCCTGAAGCAGATGCTGGAGGCCTTTATGCACCGGCACCCACAGGACTGGGACGGGTGCTTGCTCCACCTGCTGTCTGCACACAGGGAGGTGCCCAAGGGTCCACAGGTTCTCCCCGACTGAGCTGCTTTACGGGAGAAGGGTGAGGGGACCCCTGGACTTACTGAGAGATGAGTGGGAGGGGGAGGCCTCCCCAGATGGAGGGTCAGGGGTGGAATACATCCTGGCTTTCTGGGAAAGTCTCGCCGAGCTCATGGGCCTGGCCAGAGAGAACCTGAGCAGGGCCCAGGGGAAGCAGAAGGTCTGGTACGACCGCAATGCACGGGCCCGCCCCTACGCCACCGGGGACCAGGGGATGGTCCTAATCCCCGTGCGGAAGAACAAGCTGCAAGCAGCCTGCCCCTTCAAGGTCGTTAAGCAGCTGAACGAGGTGAACTACGTGGTGGAGCTAACGGGCCGGACGCATGGCCAGCGGGTGTATCACGTTAACATGATGAAGCCGTACTGGGGCAGGAAGATTTGGTGCTGGCCGTATGCAGGCCCCGGGAGGGGAAGGGGGAGGTCCCCCTGGTGGGTATGTTCCCTGGGACCGTGGCTGACTCTGTGCTGAAATCGATGCCCCTCTCGGACCAGCTCACCCCGGCCCAGCAGGCCGAGATCCGGGAGGTGCTGCGCTCCCGCCAGCAGCTGTTCTCCGACAAGCCTGGTTGCACCAGCTTGGCTGTGCACCGGGTGGAGACGGGCACCCACCCCCCAGTGCGCTGCTCCCCGTTCGGAGTCACTGGGACGATGGCCCAGGGCCTGGAGAGAGAGGTCCGGGACATGCTGACACTAGGGGTGATCCAACCGTCCTCCAGCCCTTGGGCCTCTCCAGTGGTGCTGGTCCCAGAAAGGACGGGTAGATCCGGTTCTGCAAAGACTCTCGCTGCTGCAGGCCCCGATCCCCAGAGAGCGAACCCAGCACTGCCCAGCGCCGCCCCCCAGAGCTGCACCTGAGCTCGGCAGTGGGGGCGGGGGAATGAGGCTCTGTGGGGCAGCGCCTGGCTGAGGCTGCGGGGGCCTGTGGGGTGAGTCTCAGGGCAGGTTGGGGGCTCCCCTCAGCCCTGTGGGGGTGGCAGGAGCGGGGGAAGGGGCCTGGCGATTCTCCCTTCGCTGGTGATTTTCATGCTTCCAAGGGCTGGGCGGGTCCTGCCCTGGGGCCTCTGGCTCCGGGCCGTCGCTGGGACCTTGGGATTCACGGGGTCTCTGCCCCTCTGTCTCTGCAGGATAAGTCTTGGGGATGGACAGATCAGTCCCTGTTCAACTTCACACATTGGGATGTGGCTGCCGGCCAACCGGACAATCGCGACCGACACGAGCACTGTGTGGTGTTAAAAGAATCAGGTGAGCCAGCAGCTCAGACCCCCTGCTCCAGGGCCAGGTGTGGTGGGTCGGTTCTGTGCCCCCGGAAGGGGCGGGGCCAGGGCAGGAGGGGCGGGGCCGAGGGCAGGAGGGGCGGGGCCGAGGGCCGTCAGCCTTTAGCACTCCCAGAAGCAGCACCTCACGGCCGCAGCACCACCCAGAGCAACGCGCCAACACTCCCGCAGCATGGCATGGCAGCCGGGAGCTCTGGGCCCCTTCGATTGGTCAGACCCTGTCGGAGGGGTTGGTCCCCGGCCCCCACCAGGGCCCTGCCGTGCTCTGCCCATGAGCCCTGAGACACGGACCCGGCTGCCCCAGCGCGCTGTAGGGCCGACCCCGGCTCCTCTGTCTGAGAGCATGTGGGTGTGACGGCGCGTCGGGGTCCCCCGACTCCTGCACCCCCGTAGTGGCACGAACAGACTCCCCCAGCCAGTAGAATAGAGGGAGTTTATTGCTTCTCCAGGATACAGCACAGCACAGATGTCATCCGGTTACAGGGCAGGCCTAGGATGCCTCAGCTCCTCTTGGGATGGGGGAGACTGGGCCCCTAAATCCCAGCCCCCCTTTGCTCAGGCTGCTTCCTCCGTGATTCCAGACAGAAACTAACCAACTGCCTTCCAGCCCAGCCCCCCGCCCGGGCTCCGCTCCCCTCCTTCCCATTGCTCCGCTCCATGGGGGATAGCTCGTCGGACAGGTTCGGAGCCCCCCCTTGCATAATGACGCACCCCCTGCCCTGCTGGGCCGTGCTGCAGCCAGCAGCCAGTGGGGGTCACCCACAGCCCACCGCCCAGCACAGCAAGCAGCAAGGCCCCCCCACTACGTCACAGTGGGCCCCCGCACGCACACACCCATCAGAGGGGCCAGACTGGGTCAGACCAAGGTATAGCCCAGGTGTCCCAGAGGGAACGGACAGATCCGGGATCCACATGTGACCCCTCCGCTGTGGCCCGTTCCCAGACAGACAGAGGCCAGGGACACACTCGGTCGCACTGGGGGGCTCTGCTGCGCTGGCCCAGGGTGCTGGCTCTGAACCCCTCCAGCCCCCTACCCCAGGGCACCAGGGGCCGCGCAGGCTGTGCTGGGCACACACAGGGCCACGCTGGGATTGTGGGACCAGCCTTGCTGGGTGAGATGTTGTGGGGGGACGGTCCACTCACGGGTCGCTGTGCTCGGGCTGTGGGCTGGGGGTGACCCCTACTGGCCTGTGTCTGTAGCACTGCCCAGCGGGGGGTCGCCCTGAGGACCCTCATGTCACATAGTCCATGGCCCAGCCGGTTCTCACCGGAGAGGGAAGGGGTCTGGACAAAGGGAGGGGGTGGCTTGGGGAAGAGTCAGTCTTGCCTGGGAAACATGGAGAGAAGAGACTGAGCTGGGTACTGGGGGCTCAGGGGCCTGCGGACCCCACCCCAAGGGGTCTGAGGCTGCCTGGCCCCCCACTTGGATGCCCACATAGAACCCGGGCCGGGCTGTCCCTCGCAGAAGCAATAAACCCTCCCTATTCCGCTGGCTGGCGGAGTCTCATCCTGCTGCAGACGGGGTGCAGGGTCGGGGGGGCCCGCCGCGGCGCCGCACTGGGCAATGAGGGGCCGGTTTGCAGAGAGGTGCAACAGAAGAGGAGCCAAATTCACAGCGAATCCCCTGCCCCCGATCATTGGCGCTGTGTCTGGGGGGGACTCGGGGTAGGGACGGGCTCTCCCACCAATTCCCTTTCTCCTTGCGACACACCTGGTCGTCCCATGACCCCGGTGTGTTAGATGGTGACACACGATGGTAACAAGCAGCCACCAGCTACCCCACTGGGCTCTGCGTAATTGAGGAACCATTTACTAAAACATGAATTACTTGTTACTTTGACAAACTCTTCATAAATTGCACCCAAAAATGTGTTAAAGGAACATGACGGTTCCAGAGTCGAGGAAGGGCCTGTCCAAGGCTGCCCCTGTAACCTTAACTCTGCCCCTGGTACGTGTGTGTCTTGGCACAGGCTTCAGGGACAGGCTCTGTCCATCAGGCCAGGTACCGGCAGGTGGGCCCAGCCGGGGCTGCCAGGACTGGACGGGGATAGAGTCAAACAGCAGCAGAACCCGCCCCGCAGGGAGCAGGGCCCTGAGAACGGCCCGTGCGCCCCGCGGAGCTCCCTGCGGCCTGGGGTGCTGCTGAGGGGCTGAGCCCGCCCCGCCCCAGGGCCGCCCTTCCCCCGCTCTCTGGCCGCAGGGGCAGGAATCGTACTGCAGGCAGCCGGGCAGGGCACGGCCAGCCCCAGAGCAGGGGGAGCGGTGCCCGAGGGAGGACCGTGCTCTGCGCACGCTGGCTCTGGGCAGGGACACGTCCCCCTGCCAAGCACAGCCGTGCCCAGGGGGACAGCCAGGCCCCGGCGGGCAGGACATGGAGGGCGCCGGGCTGGGTCAGCCACTCAGCAGGGAGGGGGGCAGCAGCCCCGTCCCTGAGCGGTGCCCCCGTCCCGGGGCAGGTCTCTCGCTGGCCCCTGCCCTGTGGCTGGGCTGGGCTGGGCTGGGGCAGGAGCCCCGGGGCCAGGGATCTCCCCGTCCCACGGAGCCTCCGTGTCTCTTTGCAGGGTGGGGCTGCCCCCTCCGGGCGCTCAGGCTCCATCCCGCCCCCCCCCTTTGGGGCCAGGCCCAGGTGCTGGGAGCCTCCCTGGGGCACAGAACAGCGGGGGAGGGGAGAGGGGTTGCTTATGGCAGCAAGGGCCCAGCCTGCCCCCTCTCTGCCCACCAAGGCTCATTGGCGTTTGTCTTTCCAGAGTTTAACCACTGGCACGATTATCCCTGCGGCCGGAAATTCCCGTTTGTCTGCGAGCACGGTTCCTGTGGGCCACAGCTCCCTTGAACCACAGGCCCAGCACCCGGGCAGTGAGTGACCCGGGTCCCTGTGGCACCCCTGGGGGACCGGCTCTGGTGCCTCTGGCTGCAAGGTCCCTGAGTGACGCTGCCTCCCCCCGCCCCCGTCCCCCCTGTCGCCCCCACACGCGGCTCGGCTCCGCAACCCCAGCGCGGTGAAATAAACAGAGCCTGCCCTGCAGGGAGGGATGGCAACGAACCAGGACTGAGGGCCCAGGGTTATCGGTAATTTTCACACCCCTGTGCAGAATGAATTTTGTTACATGCACCAATATGTGGATAATGTGCCGCACGTCACGCTCCCTGTCACGGCTCACAGGTCCTGCCCACACTTGGCCCCTCGGCTCCTGGGCGGACCCCCCCTCTCCAGCGAGACAGCCCTTTCTCAGGGGGCCACTCCAGTGCAGCAACCCTCTCTTGGGGGCCACTCTCACCTGGGGGGTCCGCCCCTCCTCCTCCGGGACGGCACCTCTCAGGGCCTCCAGCCGCCTGCCTCCGCCGTGAGCCCCTCGGGGGGTCCCCTCCCTCTGCACCCCCGGGGCCTCCCCTCCCAGAGGGAATAGCGCCCCCCTGTTCTCTAGACCAGAGCAACTCCCAGCCAGCACCCAACAGGAGGGTTTATGGAGCTCTGAACCCAGCAACGGATCCCTCAGGCCAGTCGGCCTGGGCCCTCAGCCCCACGTCAGTCTCCCCTCAGCTAGCTGAGTCCTGCCTGCTCTGCCCTCAGCCCCCCAAAAACAGCCCCGTCTCCCAGCAGAGCCTCCAATACCCCCAGCAACAGCCCCTCCCCCGCCATTGTCTCTGCCCAGGTAAGAGGGTCACCTGGGCCCCTCTTCTCCCCCCACCATTCAATGTTCCCCCCTCGCTGGGACCAGCTGGGCCAAACTCTGCTCCCCACACCAGGGGGTGGGGGCTGCGAGGGCGACCTGGGCCTGCCCTCTCTCCAGGTCCCAACTCAGCGTCTCCCTCTCCGTCTGGCTGGCGGGGCTGCTCCCCGAAACTCACCGCCCGCAGGCAGCTCTCCTCCTGCCCGGCCTGGGTTACCTCCTCAGCTCCCCCCCGACCGCAATCTCAGGGCCCCCTGACCCTCGTGGGGCACCTCCCCACCCGGCTCAGCCACAGCAGCCTCCTCCCTTCCGGACGCTCCCCTCCCTGGCCCAGCTGTCCCCTTTTAACCCTCCGGTCCTTCCGGCTGCTCCCCTCCGAATGCTCCAGACCTTCTCCCTGCCGTCCATCCCCCATTGGTCCTCTGCCCTGCACCGGCTGCTGGGCGCTTGCTGCCAGCCCCCAGCGTTCCCCGCCCTGCGCCAGGCCGGTCCTCCCGGCGCCTCCGCCTCCGGCCTACTCTTGCCAGGGCGTCCCTGCCCTGTGCCGGCTGCCGCGCTTTCCCCTTGCCTCCAGGGGCTCCTGGCCTCTCCGTCTCGAACCCCCGGGGGTTCCCCTTCTTCCCCCGGAGTGTGGGGTGTCACGTTACTGGATTCTGAGGGGAGCAGCCGGGTCACTGCTGCACCCTGGGGGGGGGGGTGTTTGCCCCAAAAGTGGCACAAAGGGGGCCGTGTGGGTGTCGACCAAAAGCTTATGTAATCCCCAAGGAGATGACCTAGGGTATGTCTACACTACAAAGTTAATTCCAACTAACAGCTGTTAGTTCGAATTAACTTTCATAGGCGCTACACACGCAAACCGCTAGTTCGAACTTAATTCGAACTAGGTAAACCTCATTCTACGAGGACTAACGCCTAGTTCGAATTAAGTAGTTCGAATTAAGGGCTGTGTAGCCACTTAATTCGAATTAGTGGGAGGCTAGCCCTTCCCAGCTTGCCCTGGTGGCCACTCTGGGCCAAGCCAGGGAAACTCGTCTGCCCCCCTCCCGGCCCCGGAGCCCTTAAAGGGCCACGGTCTGGCTACGGTGCCCATGCCAGGTGCAAGCCTGCCAGCACCCAGCCAGCAGACCCTGCACCTGGCACGGCATGAGCCAGCCACCCGCTGCCACCCAGCCCTCCCCCTCTTCCCAGGACCAGGCTGGCGGCTCCCAGGAGCCTGCCCGGGGCCGCAAGAGGCGGGCGCCCGCCTGGTCTAGTGCGGAGATCGTGGACCTCATCCAGGTTTGGGGGGAGGCCTCCAACGTCCACAATCTCCGCACTAGGCACAGGAAAGTGGCCGTCTATGGCAGGATAGCTGCCAGCCTGGCCACCAAAGGCCACATGTGAACCCAGGAGCAGGGTTGCATGAAAATCAAGTTGGTCCAGTGAGACCCCCGACCCTGAGCTTAGAACATAAGAACATAAGAACGGCCGTACCGGGTCAGACCAAAGGTCCATCTCGCCCAGTAGCCTGTCTGCCAACAGCGGCCAACACCAGGTACCCCGGAGGGGATGGACCGAAGACAATGGCCAAGCCGTTTGTCTCGTGCCATCCATCTCCAGCCTTCCACAAACAGAGGCCAGGGACACCATTCTTACCCCCGGCTAATAGCACTCCATGGACCCAACCTCCATGAATTTCTCTAACTTCTCTTTAAACTCTGTTCTAGTTCTCGCCTTCACAGCCTCCTGTGGCAAGGAGTTCCACAGGTTGACTATTTGCTTTGTGAAGAAGAACTTTCTTTTATTAGTTTGAAGCCTGCTACCCATTCATTTCATTTGGTGTCCTCCAGTCCTTCTATTATGGGAACTTATGAAGAACTTTTCTTTATGCACCCTCTCCACACCACTCATGATTTTATAGACCTCTATCATATCCCCCCTCAGTCTCCTTTTTTCTAAGCTGAAAAGTCCCAGTCTCTTTAGCCTCTTTTCATATGGGACCCGTTCCAACCCCCTAATCATTGTAGTTGCCCTTTTCTGAACCCTTTCCAAGGCCAAAATATCTTTTTTGAGGTGAAGAGACCACATCTCTGCACAATACTGAAGATATGGCGTACCATAGTTTTATACTTCCCCTCCTCCTTCTTCCCCTGGCTTCCCCCTTCCAGCTCCCTCCTCCCAGGTTTTCACCTCCCCTCTCCCACCCTCTCTCTTCCCCTCTCCCACCTCCTTTTCCCAGTCTCCCCAGAGGTTAATCCCCCCCCCACCCTCACTTTTGTTAAATAAAGAGAGTTTCCATTTTTGAACACGTGTCCTTTATTTTTTACATCAGGAAGGGGGGCTAGGGAAGGGTAAGTGGAAGGAGGTGAGGGAGGAATGGGGCACGAACCCCCGATGGGGAGGACTGGGGTGGCTCTGCGGGCTCCTCGGGGTGGAAGCTCTCCTTCAGGGCCTCCTGGATCCTGACAGCCCCCCGAATGACCCCTCCCCCTCCCCCCGGATGGCAGCCTACGGCAAGTGCAGCCGGGCTGATGGCCGAGTGCTGTGATGTGCCGAGTGAGGGCACTCAGGGCACTCCAAGACAGGACTGCTTTGCTGTCCCTCATCGAGGTAGACAAGCAAGCGGGGAACCCTGAGAACTATCTGTCCGGGGTGGGGGTCGGGTCCCTTTAAGCACAGCCCTTGGCTAGCCTGAGGCAGCAGCTCCACGCTCTAAGCCCTAACCTGATGCCCTGCCGGCACTGGTTCCGGCCAGCCTTAACTTCGGTTCAGGGTCCACTCAGTGTGGACATGCTAGTTCGAATTAGCAAAATGCTAATTCGAACTAGTTTTTAAGTCTAGATGCGCTAATTTGAATTAGCTTAGTTTGAATTAACTAATTCGAACTAAGCTAGTTCGAATTAGTGCTGTAGTGTAGACATACCCCTAGATTCCTGGGCTCTGTCGGCTGGCAGCTCAGGGAGAGGCACACTGAGTTTGCCTTGGCTTCCCCTCCCTACCAGGGACAGAGTCTGCCTGGCAACCCATAGGGACTCGATGCCCTCCCAGGGAGTTCAGGAGGGGGAGGAGGAGCCATTGTTGGGGGAGTCTGGAGCCAGCCGGGACAAGGGGAGGGCTGGCTGTGGGGGAGCTAGTAAGCCCCAGGCCTGCATGTAGGGTTCCCCCTGAGAACTGGCCTCTAGGGACCTGAAGGCAGGATCCCTCAGCTGGGTTTTATGTCTCCACTGTTGAGTCCCAGTTTGTGGAGTTTGCTGGGAAACTTCCCCAGCCAGGCTGAGTTGGCTCTCCGGCTCCCTGGGTGAGACCAGTCACTGCGTGGTCAGCTCTGCTGTGTCTGCTGGTTCGGGGCTGCTGCCTGCTGATGTGTGTGTGTGTGTGTGTGAATGCCAGGGTAGGAGGTTACAGTTTGAATTTCAGTGCAGTTGTGGGGCCTGCACCCTGAGCCTTGCACCCCTTTGTGGCCAAAGCAGCCTGATTCCTGCCTGAGGAGGATCCCTGCCAGAAGAGCCCAGCCCCTCTGCAGTGATGGAGTCATCTCTGAACCTGAGGCTCATTCATGGAGTGTGAGTGAACCATCTTCTAGTTAGTCAGTCAGGGAACTTGTCTGGGGATTTGATAACCTGCTGCATATTAAATTTACCCCCTTCTCCCACTTGTGAGTCCTTTGGGCTGTACTGGACCCAGTCAGACCCACTGCAGAGAAGAATTTTGTGGTCAAAAGTCATCAAGGGCCCCAAGAAAGTACGCGTACCAACAGGACGCTAACCTTACAGTTGCTGGGCACCGGTGACCCTAAAGATAGTGTTTTACCCTGTTCTGTTCTATTTGTCTCCTGTTCAGTATAATTGTGTTTCATATAGTGTACGTGTTTGTGTTCTTTTCTGGGCGTCTCCAACTGTCTGGCAAGTACGTGGGGATTACTCTGGGTTAGAATTTTCCTCCCAAGCTGCCCTGGTGACCTGCCAGGAAGGAGCGAGGGGGGTGGAGGCACGGCCAAATAAATCCATCGGAAAAAATAAAGCTGAGTGGGTGGCAGGATGCAGAAGAACCCAGACCTACCCATCAAAACCTGTACGCAGACTGGCATTAAAGAAGGGAACCAGGTGGAGAGGGGCGCTACACTTATCTTCTAGTGATTCTGTATAGGCTATTCCTCTAATTGTGTAGTATCTGTATGTGAAGTTATAAACATGTTCTCTGTCTGAGGCAGAGCAATGGGCAAGGAAGGCTCAGCTGATGGCTACGCTAGTTAGCAAGGGGACAATGAGGCTCTAGATGCCAATCCACACCTGAGGAATGTCTAGGCGTCTGAGTCAGCCCGGATAATGGTTGCGGACTTGGGACACACGGATAGGTCGATGGACCACGTGACTCTCTCCCACTTGGAAGAAGCCAGGGAGGGATATAAAGATGCCACGTGGCCGACTCCGTCTTGGTCTTCAGATTTGCTCCTGACCTCAGAGGCAGCCTTCCAGAGAAACACGAGCCGGAAAGAACTGTGGACCAATCCTGACATAGGATGAACACCAGAGACTTTTAAGACAGCAGTTTATAACATCTCTGCTGCGAGCCTGTGTCGAGAACTGGGCAATTCCATGCATGTAACGTAGGATACTTGAACAACCTCGCTCTCATGTTTTTCGTTCTTGTAGTAATAACCCTTTAGACTGTAGATTCTAAAGGACTGGCTCAGCGTGATTTGTGGGTAAGATCCAGCATGTAAATTGACCTGGGAACTGTGGCTGGTTTCTTGGGACCAGAGAACCCGTTCGGGGTAGGTAAGATTGGGTTCTAAAACCCCTCACCTGGGTCTGAGGCCCGGGGCTGTTTGGGGCACGGATATAGCTGGGGTGTCAGCGGGGTTTTGCTCATGAGGCTTCTGGCTGGCCAGGCAGGTAGCTGAAGCGCTCTGTGGGACTGGTTTATGTCCTATTTGGGAAGGTCTCCAGTCTGGGGCTATAAGGAGCCCCGAGTCTGAGCAATTTGCCCTGAGCGGACACCCTCAGCTGTGCCCAGACCCGGCCCGGTCCGTCACACGGGGTTCCAGCACCCCGTCACACTCCTCCCCCCCTAAGATGGGGCTTGCCTGTTCCCTTAAGTCCATTTCTCTCTCTGGGATCCGGGACAAAAAGTCGGTGTACCACCTTAAAACTGTAGGGTTGTAGAGCCAGGTCCCAGCGTGTGACTCTGGCTGAGGGCCTTTCAGTGCCCCGAGAGCCCCTTGGCACTGCTCGGTCCAGACCACCTTGTCAGGCCGGCCCTTCCTGCACAGCTCTGTCAGGGGAGCGGCCAGGGTGCTAAAATGGGGCACGAACCTCCGGTAGCACCCGGCCATCCCAATGAAAGCCTGGACCTGCCTCTTAGTCTGGGGGTGGGCCAGTCCCGGATGGCTTCCACCTTGGCCAGCTCCGGCTTCAGCCGGCCGCTCCCCACCTTGTGGCCCAGATACGGCACCTCGGCCATCCCCACCCTGCACTTCCCGGCTTTATGGTCAGCCCGGCCCCCTGGAGACGGCCCAGCCCCTTCTTCACTTGGACCACGTGATCCTCCCAGGTCCGGCTAAACACACAGGGATCCTCAATATAAGCCAAAGCCAAGTCCTCCCTCCCCCTCAGTCACTGACCCACCAGGCGCTGGGAGGGGGCCGGGGCCCCCTTGGGGCCAAAAGGCAGGACCAGGAACTCAAAGAGCCCTATTGGGGTGATGAAGGCCGACTTCACCCTGACCTCTGAGTCCAGGGGCACCTGCCAGTCCCCTTTGGTCAGGTCCATAGCAGTGAGGAACTGGGCCCCCCAACTTGTCTAGGATCTCATCAGCCCGAGGCACGGGGTCGGCATCGGGCACGGTGAGAGCGTTGAGTTTCTGATAGTCCACACAGAACCGGCTTGTTCCGTCCTTTTTGGGGACCAGCACCACTGGGGAGGCCCAGGGGCTGGAGGAGGCTGGATCCCCCCAAGAGCCAGCATGTCCCCCACCTCCCTCTCCAGATCCCGGGCTGCTTTCCCAGTGACTCTGAATGGGGTACAGCGGATGGGGGGATGGGCCCCTGTCTCCACCCGGTGCACAGCGAGGTTAGTGAGCCCGGGCCGGGAGGAGACCAGCTACTGGTAGGAACGCAGCACCTCCCTGCTAGGCTGGGGTGAGCTGGTCCGAGACGGGGAATGACTCCAGCGTGGCACCAGCCTTGGCCTCTGGGAGGAGACCTACCAGGGGATCCTCCCGCTTCTCCTCCCATTGCCCACACACGGCCAGCACCAGCCTCTCCCTGTCCCAGTACAGCTTCATCATGTTGACATGGTGCACCCGCTGGTGGTGTTACCTGCACAAATTTCTCTGTCCCTTCCACACTGGAGGGACACCCACCTTTACCCAGTTCCTAGGGCTCAGGGTGCAACCCTGTGAATTTACACACCCACCCTCACCCAATTCCTAGGGCTCAGGGTGTAACGACCCGCGGGTTGGCAGGATCTTTAGCCACTGAAAGAGCCTCACGCGGTAACGTCCTTATCCTCTCTGTATTGGCAATTCCCAGCCAAGCGGAATGCACGTGCCAAGCACAGTGTCGGCTCACCAGTGCTGACGAAGGCAGGCAGATTCCCCTGTTGGCCAGGCAATATCAGTCTCTCTGGTCTTAGGCTGTGTCTCGGAGGTGAGTTCTGGTTTCCAGGTCTTCCCCCTCCTCCTGGTCCTCTTCCAGCCTCTTCTTCCTTCTATTGTTTCTGATCTTCTTTTTTTTCCTTCTTGAACCCCAGTTTATATAATGAAACCTGAGTCTTGCTTAGCTAGACCGTAACCAATTATTTTAGTATAATGTTACTAACCAATCATAACAAAATTACCTAACCGATCATACTCCACCACCTTAATTGATGTACACCTAGCAAAATTAATTATACAGCAGAGAGAAACAGTTACAAACCAGACCGAGCTCACACAGTCAAACAATGGGAAAGTGTCATAGGCTGAGGGTTCCTCAACATCCTCTGTGGATAAGCAGCTTCTGGCCAGACAGAACGGTGTTACGCACAAACCGAGGTGTACTGGTAGTTCGAATGAGAGATCCTAATTCGAACTACCTACTCCGTGCCGCGTGTAGCCGCGGGGCACAGAGTTCGGACTAGGGGACATTTAAAAATGGCGGCGCCCGGGAACATGCAAATGAAGCCCGGGATATTTAAATCCCGGGCTTCATTTGCAAGTTCAAATGCCTACATTAGCCTCCCTAGTTCGACTAGGGGGCTAGTGTAGACATACCCATACAGAGAGAAATGGCAGCAGATAGCTAGATACAATTCACATTTCAATAGTCTTTCCCATTGGTTTTCCTGGCTTTCTGGCTTTCTGTGCTTTCCCTCAGCTGTTTAAAAAAGAAAGAATGAGCTCTCCCTTGCTGCTTTCTCTAGCTACTATTTCTGCCACGTGCTTGCTTTCCACTGTTTGCCTCTACAAGGCCCTCTCTACAGCTTCCTTTCTGTTCTCCTCATTTTCTGAGTTACACTTTTACAATCATTTTAAGTCTTTTTTACCCCTTTCCAAACTTTTTTGCTGCTGTTTTCTGTACTTCCCTTCTCTTACTCAGCTCTATGTTCTGCTTATTTACAAAAAGGGGTCTTTTTCTCTTGCTGTTTCCTCTACTTTTACATGGGAACTTTAGCTAATCTTTCTGCAACATGCTTTTTTCACCCTGTTTTTCTTCGAAAGGCTTTTTTCCTGCTCTCCTCTTTTATTTAATTATCCTTTCAAATGTGTTTCAGTGTTAATGTTTTCTTTACATTCCTCTCGCTTCAATCATTTAACCAAAACTCCTTCCCCCTTTTGCAGTTTTCTCTACTTTACACAGGCCCCCCCAGCTGTTCTTCTGTCACACTTTGTTTCACCCTGTTTTTCCTCTAAGATCACTATCAGCCTTCTTTTCTGTTTTCCTATTTAATTTTTTTCAGACCCCTCTCTCCTTCGCCAGCAAGCTTTCTTTACTTTCATAACCTCCCATATTATTAAATTAGCTTTTTATTTCAAATGTCTTTCTTTAAATCCCGCTTGCCTGAACCAAATCAAAAATCTTTCTTTTGCTGTTTTCTCTACTTTATACATGCTTTCTTTCCCAATTTTTCCTCTTAAAGCCCGTCTCTAACCTTCCTTTCCATGCCCTTCTTTTACTGAATTATCTTTTTTAATTTCAGTCTGTTATTCTCTTTTCAATATCCCTCTCACTTCAATAATTTCTAAGATTACATCTCTATTCTTCTTATCTGAGGTCACCGATCTTTCCAAAAACTCTGTTGTTGCTTTCCTTTCCTTTCTCCTCCCAACCTAATATGAATTTATTGCAATTTCTTTCTCTTCTTTAATTCTTATTCTTTCTCCACTTTCAAAACCTCCGCCCTTACTCAAGCTACACAGAAGTGTGGCTTTTTAAAGCTCTTTTCCTTTCAGGACAATGAGTAGTCCTGTGGCACCTTAGGCTATGTCGAGATTACATCCCTTTTTCGATACAGGGATGTAAATTAGACATATCGACATTGTAAATGAAGCCGGGATTTGACTTTCCCGGGCCTCATTTACATAAAATGGCGGCCGTGGCTTTTTTTGAAAAATATCCCTTCGAGACTAACAAAAGACATTTTCCACTCACTCACTTTTAAATGCAGCCAAGGGTGTCCAGACACGCGCACGGCACAGGCCCCTGCCCAGACACACAACCATCCATTACCACTGTTTCAAAATGGCCGATGGTGCCGAACTCAGACATGACCGAAAGTGGGGAGGGGCGGAAGGTTGTAAAACTCTCAGGCTCTGTCTGGTGACGGGCCCTATCGAGGGGATACTGCTCAGGGCACGGGGAGGGGCCGCAGGCGGAGCAGGCGCTGGGCACTCACCTCCGCAGGGGCCCAGAGTCCGAGCCAGACGGGACCGCTTGGCATCACTGGTCAGCTTGTCATTTTCTTTGGTATTGTGAATGGAGGCGAGATGGCCCCACCTGTAATTCTTGCACTCAGCCTGGGGAGAAGAAGAAACAAAGCCAGTTACCCCCGTTTCTCTCAATAGAGGGAATAGCAGGGATGGTTCCAGCACACGTGTGGGGCCCGGCTGCCCCCAGGCAACAAGGGCTGTGGGGACAGGAGCCTGGTGTGTGCCTCCCCCTGCCCAGCAGCAATGGCAGGAGCCGTGTTACCTACCAGCCCTGTGTCTTTGGGGAACCAGAGCATGGCCACCTGTGCGCCCTGTGCTCTTGGGGAGCCCGGGAGCGACACGCATGGAAAACCACCCCCCTCCCCCAGGCCTCTGCTGGAATCACAGACAGAGCCAGGAAAAGGCCGGGGGAGACCCAGCTACACTGCTTCAGACAAGGGCGATTGAATTAAGGAAACACCCCAGCCCCATCTGCATTGGAGATAGAACATCTCATTAGCATGCAGCATGGAGACCAGCTCTTCCCAAGCAGGAACCGCACTGAACTCTGGGATACCGAAAGCAGAGAAGCACAGCCTGATGGGAAATCTCCGCTCTGGATGCTAATGAACCCAGGCCGGCTCACCCCCAAATTAGCCGTTATCAGACCAAGTCTAGTGATGGATCCTACTGACATCTGTGATACAGTGTCGGTACGTTGCTGGTTGCTGTGCTTGGGCTGTGGGCTGTGGGTGACCCCTACTGGCCTCTGTCTGTCAGCACGGCCCAGCGGGGGTCGCCTCGAGGGCCCCCGTGACAGTGACCGAACCGGTCCTTCCAGCTAAGGGAAGGGAGGGAACAAAGGAAGGGAGTGTTGAGGGGGGGGCAGTCTTTGGCTGGAACCATGAAGGAGACAGACTAAGGAGGGGCTGAGAGTCTAGGGTCCCAGGCCCCCCATCTCAAGGGGGCTGAGGTGTCCTGGCCCTGACTCCTGTAGCCACATCACGTCTGTGCTGTGCTGTATCCTGGAGAAGCAATAAACCCTCCCTGTTCTACTGGCTGGCAGAGCCTGTTCTCGCTGCTACGGGGCTGCAGGATCGGGGGGAACCCCAACACGCTGTCAGGATGGTGTGAGAAGTGGGATGCTGCAGCACTCCGTCAGTGAGTCTGCACCCCGGGGGTTGGCGGGGAGATGGCCTACGCCTGACTCCTGAAGGCAGACCTTGTGGGGCTGTGCAGAGAGAGGGGCCTGCCCACGGGGAAAGCAACCAAGGCCCAGCTGATTGCCCAGCTGGAAGAGAATGACCCGTCCAGGGGCCTGGATCCTGGCCCAGCGGGGAAAAGCCAAACACCCCCTGGGGGCATCTCAGGCTCTCAGACCGGACAGAGGGCTGGAGCCCACCAGAGAGATGTGGTGCCCACAGCAGCGGTTCGTCCAGGGCGGGGTCCATCCCGGCAGAGCTGCAGTGGCTAGAGACTGAGCTGCGGATGAAGGAATTGGAGGTACAGGACCGAGAAGCAACAGCATCATGAGCTGACCATGGTGGAGCGGAGAAGCTGAAGGACCCCGGCTGCGGTGAGTGGGGAGAACCCCAGGGGGTCCGGGGCGGCCAGATGCTTTTTGAAGCTCGTGTTGGCCCAGTGTAAAGACGTGGGGGACACGGACGGGTTCCTTAGCGCCTTTGAGCGGGTCTGTGAACTGCACCAGATCCCCCCAGCGGACCGGCTGCAACAGCTCAGCCCCTTGCTGGATCAGGAGGCCGCAGGGGTGCTCAACCAGCTGGAGGACCTGCAGCCGGGCGACTACGAACGGGTCAAACAGGCCCTGCTGCACAAGTTCAGGCTGACCCTGGAAACGTACAGGAGGAAGTTCCGGGCGGTGCAGAAGGGGCTACGGGAGACCGATGTGGATCTGGCCGCCCGCCTGGCGCAATCCTGCTGCAAGTGGGTGTCCGGGGTCGGAGCCCAGACCGCGGAGGACCTGCCTAAGTTGATGATGCTGGAGCAGTTCTGTGAAGTGTGCCCGCCAGCCTGAGGCTGTGGCTCAAAGACCGGAAGCCAGAGGACCTCCAGGAAGCCAGAAAGCTGGAGGACGAGTTCACGGACAGCCGGTCTGGGTGTGAAAACCAGGACACAAAAAAGTTAACCAATACTAGGTTAATACAAAGAAAAGAGAAAGAACTTTTATTATCACCACAATATTCCTGTTGCAAGCATAATGACTAGATGGAAAAGTCACCAATTAATAAACTCATGGGGGAAATCATGGGCCAAGACTTAGTTACAAAGGAGAGCAAACCCCATTTCTAAATGCACAGACATCAGATTCCCATTCCCAAACCATACAACAATAAAACCTAACGGAGTTATCTAAACTTTACCCTACTTACAGATAGTGAAGAGTCTTTTCTTGCAGGGAGACAGGGTATGTCTACGCTAGCTCGTTAGTTCGAGCTAGGTAGGGTAATGAGGGCAAGCGGAGTTGCAAATGAAGCCCGGGATTTAAATATCCCGGGCTTCATTTGCATGTTCCTGGGCGCCGCCATTTTTAAATGCCCCTTCGTCCGAACTCCGTGCCCGCGGCTCCACGCGGCACGGACTAGGGAGTTCGAATTAAAGATCCTAATTCGAACTACCGTTACTCCTCATTCCCCAGGGGCCCGGGGCTCTGTTTACAGACAATGGGGTGGAAGACTGGGCAGGGCCCCGCACCCAAGGGAAATCATGGCAAGCTGATGGGAGGGGACCCCCAGGGACAGCCATGGACTAGGGTCCCGCTGTGGCCCCTTCACTCCCCAGCCTGGGCTGCCTCTGCCAAGGGGTGCGAGTGGCCAGCAGCCAATCCCTCCGGGTGCTGGGCTCACTCCGCACACGCAGGGGGCGCTCGGCACCCACCGAAATTGTGTGATGCTGCCCAGTCCCACAGCGAAAGGCCTCAGAAAATCTCCCTGCCCCAGCCTCCTGCCCCAGAGCTGCCTGTCTGTCCCAGGATAGGGTCTGGGGGCACCGCGGAGAGGGTCAAATCAGGGCGAATTGCTTAGGGCCAGGACTACTCACAGCCTGTGAGGAAGTGGGGAGTTTTGGGGGTTCAAAGGGGGTTACATACAGGGGGGGCTCAGTGCCCAGCAGTTACTGGTTTAATGTGACAAGGGGGGGACTTTGTTGTTGCAGAGAACAGCCCAGAGCTGGAGCCGGGGTGGCTGGGACCGTGGTGACCCCGACCCTGCTCAGAGGACACGGCCGGTTCTGGCCAGAGACAGACAAGGGGCGGCAGAGAGGGACCCCGCAACCGGCCCAGCTGGTCCCAGCCAGGGGAGAACATTGGACAGAGGAGAAGAGGTGGAGAAGAGGGGCCAGGCGACCCTCTTACCTGGGGAGAAGACACTGGATGGGGGAGGGGCTGTTCCTGGGGATATTGGAGGCTCTGCTGGGAGACTGGGGCTGTTTTTGGGGACTGAGGGCAGAGCAGGCAGGACTCAGCTGGCTGCAGGGGAGGCTGACGTGGGGCTGAGGGCCCAGGCCGACTGGCCTGAGGGATCCGTTGCTGGGTTCAAAGCTCCATAAACCCCCCTGTTTGGTGCTGGCTGGGAGTCGCTCTGGTCTAGAGAACAGGGGGGAGCTATTCCCTCTGGGAGGGGAGGCCCCGGGGGTCCAGAGGGAGGGGACCCCCCCAAAGGGGCTCATGGTGGAGGCAGGTGGCTGGAGGCCCTGAGAGGCACCATCCCGGAGGCAGACCCCCCAGGTGAGAGTGGGCCCCCAAGAGAGGGTCACCGCACTGGAGTGGGTTCCCTGCGAAAGGGCTGTCTCACTGCCGCTGGAGAGGAGCGGCTCCCTGAGGAGGGGCTGCCGCACTGGAGAGGGGGGTCCGCACAGGAGCCGAGGGGCCAAGTGTGGGCACGACCTGTGAGCCGTGACACAGCCTGAGACTCGGGTCCCTCCCTAACAGGCACCAAAGCAGCCACAGCGAGTACGGCACCTGCCGATCTGCCAGCCACAATTTGCACAAGCAAATCCCCTCAGACCCCCAGCGCTCCCTGTGCCCCCCAGCCCCCCCTCCCACAGGGGAGAGGTTATAACCCATCCCCCACCTCCCCTCAGACACCCCAGCGCCCCCTGTGCCCCCCAGCCCCCCCCACACAGGGGAGAGATTATAACCCATCCCCCAGCTCCCCTCAGACACCCCAGTGCTCCCTGTGCCCCCCAGCCCCCCTCACACAGGGGAGAGGTTATAACCCATCCCCCACCTCCCCTCACACACCCCAGTGCTCCCTGTGCCCCCCAGCCCCCCCTCACACAGGGGAGAGGCTATAACCCATCCCCCACCTCCCCTCAGACACCCCAGTGTTCCCTGTGCCCCCCAGCCCCCCCTCACACAGGGGAGAGGTTATAACCCATCCCCCACCTCCCCTCAGACACCCCAGTGCTCCCTGTGCCCCCCAGCCCCCCTTAAACAGGGGAGAGGTTATAACCCATCCCCCACCTCCCCTCAGACACCCCAGTGCTCCCTGTGCCCCCCCAGTCCCTCCTTACACAGGGGAGAGGTTATAACCCATCCCCCACCTCCCCTCACGCACCCCAGTGTTCCCTGTGCCCCCCCAGTCCCTCCTTACACAGGGGAGAGGTTATAACCCATCCCCCACCTCCCCTCAGACACCCCAGTGCTCCCTGTGCCCCCCAGCCCCACCTCACACAGGGGAGAGGTTATAACCCATCCCCCACCTCCCCTCAGACACCCCAGTGCTCCCTGTGCCCCCCCAGCCCCCCCCTTACACAGGGGAGAGGTTATAACCCATTCCCCCACCTCCCCTCACGCACCCCAGTGTTCCCTATGCCCCCCCAGCCTCCCCTCACACAGGGGAGAGGTTATAACCCATCCCCCCCCTCCCCTCAGACACCCCAGCGCCCCCTGTGCCCCCCAGCCCCCCCCACACAGGGGAGAGGTTATAACCCATCCCCCAGCTCCCCTCAGACACCCCAGCGCTCCCTGTGCCCCCCCGCCCCACCCTACACAGGGGAGAGGTTATAACCCATCCCCCACCTCCCCTCAGACACCCCAGTGCTCCCTGTGCCCCCCAGCCCCCCCTCACACAGGGGAGAGGCTATAACCCATCCCCCAGCTCCCCTCAGACACCCCAGTGCTCCCTGTGCCCCCCAGCCCCCCCTCACACAGGGGAGAGGTTATAACCCATTCCCCCACCTCCCCTCAGACACCCCAGTGCTCCCTGTGCCCCCCAGCCCCCCCTTACACAGGGGAGAAGTTATAACCCATCCCCCACCTCCCCTCACACACCCCAGTGCTCCCTGTGCCCCCCAGCCCCCCCTTACACAGGGGAGAAGTTATAACCCATCTCCCACCTCCCAAGAGATTCTCCCCATCCCAAAGGACCAGTCACAATCCCAAGTCAATTTATACCTCGGATCTCACCCACAAGAGCTGGCTGGGCCAGTCCTTCAGCATCTCCCATCTAAAGGTTTATTAATAAAAAGTGAGAAAAGCTTGAGAGTGAGGCTGTGGAGGAGAACACACGACGTCCGTCTGTCCCTGAGCTCTTCATTCAGGCTCTGAGCAGAGATGGAACGAACGGCCGGATCGAGAGTCTCCGGAGCAATTCTACATTAGGATGGGTCCACAGACCCTTCCAGGCCCTCTGCCCCGAGCAAAGGGGCTTCGGGAAAGGCGGGCAGGAGTGAAGACACAGGAGGAGGAACCTCCAGGATCCTTTTATCCCCTTGCCCACGCGGAGGGAAACCCACTGGCCTCTGCCCTGATGGTGCCTCCCAAAATGGGGCTGGCCACATGATGAAGTCACTTGTCCATGCTCTTTTTAGGCAAGCGGCCGTGGGCTACCCGCTGGTCGGCAGGTTCCAGCCGCGTCCCTCAGGCGTGTGTTGGCAACACCTACGGCTCATTGGCCCTGCAGCATGGCTACCCGGTGAGTAGCCGCCCCTCCCGACAGGTGGGTGAGCCCTGCTGCTCTCTCCCAGACCGAAAATATTTAAATCAGGCATAGAGCCCATAGCCTTAACTTTACACAGAGAAACCAGACAGGTCTGTGAGTGGCACACAGCCTCACCAAAGCATCAGCTTTCACTGGACACCTCAGGTACTGGACAGGAGGGGTGCTGACCCCCACCCGCTGACGAAGGGGTTCACTCAGGTAGCTAGCAAAGGTGTTGGCCAGGGGGCCAGGAGAACCAATCAGCCTGAGGGTTGAAATTGGAATTGGATCTAGGTTCCCTGCCTGCTTCCTTTGGGTGGGAGAGAAGCCAGGAGCTGAGAGACACAGAACGGTTGAAACCCAGGCAGGCCGACCTGCCCCCCCCCCCTCCCGCCCCACTGGGAATTCAGGGCATGGGAGTGGACTGAAGAAAGAGGAGCCTGGAAGTAAGTAATGGGGGAAAGTGAATCCAGTCGCATTCAGGGTATTTTTTCTTTATTTTGTGGTTTGGGTTGAACTGCTCTGTGGGAATCTCTGCCTCCCCTCCCCATTACCGTCTGTCATAAACGCTAAGGAGAGTCCGACTTACCTGAAGAGTGAGGAAAGGGTTTAGCAACTGGAGATACACCTACGGGGGAGGGCGGATTTGGGCAGTCAGCCAGTAAAAGGGCAGGTAGGAATTTCAAATGGGGAAAGGGGGTTTCTCTCTCTCTCGTCTTTGTTTGAGATCAGAGCAGTTTCTCCCAGGTATTGAGGGGGTGGGAGACGCTTCTCTCTCCAAGAACAGACTTCTTGAAATGTGTAAGTCGGGCAAAGGCTAGATAGGCCGTCAGGGTTTATTGTTTTCCTTGTTTGGGGGGTTGGAAATCATGTCTGAGCTGATTAATTGGTTTTTTCTTTTGTAACTAAGGATTCCAACCAAAGAGTTTTTCCCTGAGTCTGTGTCAGTTGTGGCTATTGACCACCTCGCCCATTCACTATGCTTGCAACAGTAGTTTTGTTTTGATAATAAGAGTTTTCTTTTTATTCCAATTAACCGGTCTTGGTTGATTGTTGTGTCCTTAGGATTAGGTGCCTAGTTACAAGGGCAGAGTCCAGTGTTGTCTGTGGATTCCTTCTGGTTTCCCAAGTCCAAGCAAAACAGAGTTTGGGGAGGGGAGAACTGTACCCGGGGGGGGGGGGCAGATTCCAAGTGATCTCTTTCCCTGGAAACAGGGGTTTTATTTTATATTTTCTCTTCATCACTTGGGTGGTGGCAGCGCGGAACTGGTCTTGGGTTTTTTTTTTCGGGGCGGGGGCATTCTCAGGGTGACTGAGATTGAATAAGTTGTCTCTGGGAATCACAGGGACAGGTTTTGCAGAGTTTATTCTGCTCGCCAGCCCCCCATCTCTGCACGCAGAGTGTCAGATTGGGGAATTGAGCCGGCACACCCTCTAGGCATTTTTCCTATGGTACGTCTACACTAGCCCCCTAGATCGATCTAGGGAGGCTGATGAGGGCGACCGGAATTGCAAATCAAGCCCTGGATTTAAATATCCCGCGCGTCATTTGCATGTTCCCGGCCGGTCGCCATTTTAGAAATTGACTAGCCCGAAGTAACTGCCCGCGTCTACACGCGGCAGTGAAATGGGATTCCGGAATAAAGCCCCTAAATCGAATTAGGTGGTAAACCTCATTCCACGAGAAATACCACCTAATTCGATTTAGGGCTTTATTCCAGAATCCCATTTCACTGCCGCGTGTAGACGCGGGCAGTTACTTTGGGCTAGTCAACTTCTAAAATGGCGACCGGCCGGGAACATGCAAATCAAGCGCGGGATATTTAAATCCCGGGCTTGATTTGCAATTCCGGTCGCCCTCATTAGCCTCCCTAGATTAATCCAGGGGGCTAGTGTAAATGTACCCCTAGAGATTTTCTCTGGGTTTTTAATTTGTTTCCCTTGATTGCTCTGTAACATCTAGCAACCCGGTCTGCTTTTGCCAGTTCATCTTGTGTTTTGTAATAAAATCCCTTCTTTTAGGTAATAGAGAGGTAGCCGTGTTAGTCTGATCTGGCTAAAACAAAAGGAAAAACTATGTAGCACTTTAAAGACTAACAAGATGGTTTAATAGGTGCTGAGCTTTCTTTTAAGGTGAGGATTTCATGCTCGGGTCCTGGCAGGTCTGTCTGTGGGAGTCTGCAGGACTCTGACGGAGGGGTCAGCTACCAGAGACTGCAGCTTGTTTTTCTCTTTTCAAGCTCTTTTGGGTGCCCCTGGGGGTGGGTTCAAGTGTTCACCCCTGGGTTTAGGGATAAAAAGCACTTGATGGTGGCAGCGATTCCCCAAAATCTGTGTGTTGTGATTCTAGGGGGAGGTGCCTGTAGAGGGAAGGGTTTGAAGCTCTCTTGGGGGGGGGTCCCCTCCTTCTGCACTCGGAGTGCCAGAGTGGGGAACAGCGCTGTCACCTCACTTGGCCACTTTGCACCAAACTGGGGGTAACCACGCACCAGTGAGAGCAGCAGTGACCTGCCTGTTCCTATCCACACCCAATAACATCTCCCTGTTTTGCTGGGAGGCTCTCGGCCTGCCCTCATGGAGGGCGCCCCCCCGCCTGAGCCACCCGAGCGAGATCTCGCCAGCCCTTCCCCGTGCCGCGCGGTTCCCGCAGACTAGGGGCAGGGGGATGAACTGCCCAGAGAGCGACGGGACATGGCTGTAAGGAGCACCATGGATAGCAAAAAGTGGTTCCCAATGGAAAACAAGGCCAGTGAGCAGATCGGATCCAAACCCTCGTGAGACTGGGCAGGATTTGGACCAGGCAGTCCCCCCCCGCCGTGGGATGCCGGGGCCTGTTGCAGGGCTCGGTACCCAGGCTCCCCCTTTAGCCTGGGTCCTGTCTGCTCAGCTCAGGGCTGTGCCTTCCCTGCAGGCTGGTTGGGTCCAGTCGGCCTGGGCGGGTGGAGAACGGCAGGCGAGCGCTGCTGCTGTCCCCGGTTCTACACCCGCAGTCCCTGTGTCCGGGACACACCGGCCCAGGCGCGTCCTGCTGGGCGTTGCTGGGGGCCGCTCTCTTCTCAGGTGAGGCAAGGGGAGGCTGCTTTGACTGACCTCACTGTGCTGCGACTGCTCCCAGTGGGCGCCAGGAACCTGCCATGAAAGCCCTTGAGCGCGGTGCTGCAGGCGGGTGGCGCTGGAAGAAGGATGAAGGAGTCTGAGGTGCGCGGCCTGTTCTTGTCCATCCTCCTGCTGAAGGCCCAGGCCCAGGGAGGACCACAGAGCAGCACAGGCCAATGCGTGGAGGCCAGGTGGTGTCGGGCCAAGGGCTTTGGATTCTTCCACCACGGGAGGCTGTTCCAGGCACAAGCGTTGCTAGGAGAGCTGGGCCCCAGCTAACGGAGAGGGAAGAGCATCGTTGAGGCAGCCTGCAAGCCTGGACTGTGTCTGCCCCACAGACTGTACCGCAGCACAGCGGTGCCTCTGTCCGGCCTCCTGCGTAGCCACCTGATGGCAACAGGAGAGAGCTCTCCTGCCTGCACCATGAAACCAGCCCCTAGAACTGAAGTGGGGCACGTTTCTCCCCTACACTCAGCCGAGAAAGGTGCTGCTGTAGTGTCACGTTATTGGATTTTAAGGGGAGCAGCCAAATCACTGCTGCACCCATCGGGGGGGGGGGGTTGCCCCAAAAGTCTGTACAAAGGGGGCCATGTGAGGTGTCACATGAAAGCTTCTGTTCTCCTGATTCTCTATGTGCTATTCATGTAACGGTAGGAGATCTGTGTGTGGAGTTGGAAACACGGACTCTGTGTGGATGCTGGAAAATTCCCTGTCTGTGGCTGAGCAATGGGCGAGGAAGGCTCAGCCAATGGCTATGCTAATTAGCAAGGAGACTATGATGCTCTAGGTGCCAAGGGATGTGACTGATACCTAAGGGCTACCAGCAGGGAACACAGGGATAGGCCACTGACCAGGTGACCTGCTGCAGCCAAGAAGATCCCAGGAGAAGTATATAAGTGCCATGCGGCCCCCTCCATCTTGGTCTTCAGCTCGGCTTGTGATCCCAGAGGCAGCCTTGCAGGGACCCATGAGCCGGAAAGACCCGTGGTCCCATCCTGACATAGGATGTACACCAGAGACTTTTAAGATAGCAGTTTATAACATCTCTGCTACAAGCCTGTATTGAGAACTGGGTGATTCGATGCATGTAATGTATTATCCTTTAACCACCTCACTCTCATGCTTTTCTTTCTTGTAGTAATAAACCTTTAGATGTTAGATTCTAAAGGATTGGCTCAGCGTGATTTGTGGGTAAGGTCCAGAGGGTAAATTGACCTGGGATCCGTGGCTGGTTTCTTGGGACCGGAAGAACCAGTTCGGGGTAGGTGAGATTGGTTCTATAACCCCTCACTTGTGTGTTTGGCCCGGGCTGATTGGGGCACAGGAAGAGCTGGGATGTCGGAGGGGTTTTGCTCCTAAGGCTTCCAGCTGGCCAGATTGGCAGCGGAAGCGCTCGGCATGACTGGTTTGTGGCCTGTTTGGGAAGGTCCCTGGTCTGGAGTTGTAAGGAGGCCTGAGTTTGAGCAATTCACCCTGAATGGACACCCTCAGCTGTGCCCAGACCTGGCCCGGTCCATCACGTGCAGACACGGCCCTGGTGAGCACGCTTTGAACTAGGTTCGTTGTGGGATGGCGATCTGAGCCCTGAGGTAGGTGGGGACATGGGATACTGGAAAGAAACACGAGGAAGAACGAGCAACAAGGGAGGACCCTGATTGGAACGGAGCAGGCCGGGCACTCGGCTGGTTCTCTAAGGTGCCTACACGAAGGCAAGGCGCCTGGGAAACAAACAGGAAGAATTGGAAGCCCTGGCCCAGTCAAGGCCCAGTCAAGGCACTGCGAGGTGACTGGAACAACGGAGACGGGGGTGGGACGACTCCCATGGCTGGGGCACTGCCAGGGAAGGGGACAAACTGCTCAGGAAGAACAGGCGGGGAGAGAAGCAGGAGGAGTCGTGTGTGTGTCAGAGCAGTGGGATTGCTCAAAGCTCCGGTTATGGAGGGAGAAAATCCTGTTGGGAGTCTTGGGTTCAGCTTAGAGGCAGGAGCAACAGGGGTGATGTTGTGGTCGGTGTCTGCTATAGAGCAGATCAGGTGGATGAGGTGGACGAGGCTTTCTTCAGACAACTAAGGGAAGCTCCCAGATCACAGACCCTGGTTCTCATGGACATCTGCTGGGAGACCAATACAGCCGGACACAGACACTCCAGGGAGTGTTTGGAGAATATTGGGGATAACTTCCTGGTACAAGTGCTGAAGGAACTGACCAGGGGCCGTGCGCAGCTTGACCTGCGGCTCACAAACAGGGAGGAACTCGTAGGGGAAGTAGATGTGGGTGACAACCTGGGCAGCAGTGGTCACGAGATGGTCGAGTTCAGGATCCTGACCAAAGGAAGAAAGGAGAGCAGCAAAATACACACCCTGGACTTCAGAAAAGCAGACTTTGACTCCCTCAGAGAACTGATGGGCAGGATCCCCTGGGACGCTAACATGAAGGGGAAAGGAGTCCAGGAGAGCTGGCAGTATTTTAAAGAAGCCTCACTGAAGGCCCAAAACAAACCATCCCGACGCGCAGTAAGAAAAGCAAACATGGCAGGTGACCAGCCTGGCTTAATACTGACATTTTCTATGAACACGAAAGGGAAGCTGACAAGGAGTGGAAACTTGGACAGATGACCAGGGAGGAGTATAAATATACTGCTCGAGGACGCAGGGGAGTGAGCAGGAAGGCCAAAGCACAGTTGGAATTGCAGCTGGCAAGGGATGTGAAGGGGAACCGGAAAGGTTTCCACAGGCACCTTAGCAATAAGAGGGTGATCAGAGACGGGGTGGGGCCCTTACTGGAGGAGGGAGGTAACCTAGGGACAGATGAAGCGGGAAAAGCTGAAGCACTCAAGGCTTTCTTTGCCTCTGTCTTCACAGACAAGGGCAGTTCCCAGCCTGCCGCCCTGGGGAGCCTGGTACATGCTCACTAAGGACCTGGCCTGACCCTACAAGCCGTGGTCAGTTCAGGGGTGCGGTTTTAAAGCTGTTTCACCTCACCCTGGCACAGGGCCCGGCTGCGCAATGTGGCGGCGGGAGCCGACTGGCAGCGTGAGAGAGACTCAGAGAATCGTAGAACCACAGACACTAGAACGGGCAGGGACCTGGAGAGGCATCGAGCCCCGTCCCCCGCCCTCCCGGCAGGACCCAGCCCCGTCTGGACCGTCCCTGCCCGGTGTCTGTCCGACCTACGTAGATCCAGACAGACAGACAGGCGGGCCAGTGGAAAGGCGTCCCAGGCAGGCGTGATGTGGCTGGTCAGGAACGGTTCCCAGACGGGGCTCACGAGGTGCCAGTGGGCTCTGAGGGACCAGCCGGCCCGGCCGGTGGAAGCTCTTGCTGGTTTGGCTGCTCAGTGAGAACAGGCACAGCCCCCGGCCGGGGAATCTCTAGCAGAGGGGGTAAGTCTGGGTGGGGCAAGGTCCCTGCATTGCCCCGGGAAAGGAGGGTGGCCAGGAGCTGGGCGTTCTCCTCCACTCCCGTTACTTGTCCCTGCACAGACGGGGGGGCCCATGGGATGCTGCCACTGTAATTCCACTGAGCCCCGATGAACACATGCCCATTGCGGGAGTGGGAGGGGTACCGCATGGTCCTGCTCCTCCCCACACAGCGGCTCCTCATCACTCGGGGCCTGCGAGTGACCCACGTTCGTCAGAGCCGGGCAGCAAACAGGTGGAGTCCGTCGGGGGAAGGGCCAGGCAGCCCTGCACGGGGGAGGCTGGGCAGAAGTGTCCGTCCAAGGGCCCTCGGCCAGTGACCCAGACTCGCCCCTGAGAATGTGGCTGAATCAGCCTCGGTCGGCGGCCAGACGGCCCTGGGGCAGGTGCCGAGCGGTCAAGGCGGAGCCGAGGTCACTGCTGCGGCTGCGGCTGAGACTGACGCAGGGAGCTGAATTTCTGCAGGCGGCCGAGTCCGGCGCCGGGGTTGGCAGCAGCGAGAAGGACTCTTGGGCGGCCGTCCCACCGGGGAGAGAGAAGCCACCGGGGCCGGGGGGAAAGGCAGGTGGTCGCCCCAGTCCTCTCCGGCTGGGCTGGGCGCTGTGCCAGGAGAGTGCGCGATGGGGGAGGCCCTGAGCTACTGCCTAGAGCCAGGGGGTCTGTCCGAGCCGCGAAATGTCCTGGGGGCAGAGAAGCAGCCGGGGCAGGGCCAGCCCTGGGATGCACAGAAACACGTGTCCAGCGGGAAATCCTTCAGCACAAGGCAGGGGCCAGGCCACCGCTGCGGGGCTTGAGGGGCCTGAGCACAGAAGGTATCACAGTCTCCTAATTGCCAATGATCTGGCCACGCTGGAGCCGTGGCCTGAGGCCAATAGGACGGAGGAGAAATGCGAAGGACCCCGCGAGGCAGGAGCAGGCCGTCCCATTCACATGGAACGGACAACGACTGGCTCGGACGGAGCCCCGCAGCGAGGGATCGGGTGACCGGGGGACCGCAGGCTGAATACCAGGGCACAGGGAGAGTCAGAGGGACCTGGTCACTCGGAGAGGAGTTCCCCCCCGCCCCGCAATGCAGCCCAGAGGCGATGAGCCGGCACTTTGTTATCTCAGCTCAGTGCAGGCAACGTCCTAACGAACCAGATTGTTGAGATTACAAAGGAAATTGCAATGTGGCCCCAACTGTCACCGTGCAGTGGGGCAATGGACTGGTGGCCCCCAGGGTCCAAGCCAGGGAGCCCTGGGCCTGGCTCTGTGCCCGCGCTCTGAGCCGTGGGGCTGTGCAGGGCTGGCTCCGTGGGGGATGCTGCCAATAGGTCGGGGTATCGGGTCGGAGGAGCTGGACCCATTGCAGGGAATAGAGGGGTCATGTTAAAGGGGGGCTCTTGATCAGCTGTCCCCTCCCCCCAGACCAATGTCGAATAGCCCTGCAGTCTGACCTGCCGTGCCGCCCGGACCAGGCTCCCCAGTACCCAGAGCCCTGCCACGGCGGGGACGTGGCTACATGGCATGTGCCCGGTGTCCTCGCAAGTGACCGGATGCTGCAAAGTGGCACAAAAGCCCCAAAGTGCTAGCCAGTCTGCTCTGGGGGGTACTTGGCTCCTGCCCGCGGCGTGCGAGCGAGGTCCAGCAGCCAACTCCAGTGCCTGGGCCACCCCACAGGGCTTGGGGCCAAGACAGCTCTCGGGGGCCAAAGAGGCGCTGTCCACACTTTAGTGCCTCTCTTGGTGCCACAACTCTTCACGTTTGCGAAACAAAGCATCACAGAATCCTAGAAGCCCAGGGCTGGCAGAGACCTCGGGAGTCACCGAGCCCAGCCCCCTGCCCAAAGCAGAACCAACCCCAACTCAATCAGCCCAGCCAGGGCTTTGCTGAGCTGGGACTTAAACACCTCAAGGGGTGGAGATTCCACCCCCTCCCTAGGGAACCCAGCCCAGCGCTTCCCCACCTGCCGAGGGAAATAGTTTTTCCTAATTTCCAACCTAGACCTCCCCCACTGCAACTTGAGACCATTGCTCCTTGTTCTGCCATCCACCACCAGCAAGAACTGCCAGCTTCTTTGGAACCCCCCTTCAGGGAGCTGATGGCTTCTCTCAACCCCCCCACTCTTCTCTTCTGCAGAGTAAGTGTAGGGCCCGTGAAGCCACCACATTGGATTGTATTGCTTGAATCGGCCCCTGGAAGGTGTCCCACAAAGCCCATCCTGATGGCTCTGGGCAGCCGTGTGGTCCTGGGCCCTGTGTTCCTCATGGGGAGATTGTGGTGACAGGACAACGGTTGTATTCAGCGCAAGATGGGTCCCGGGAGGTGTCACTGCAGAGGCTACAAGTTCCTGGCTATGCTGGTCTATGGTCTACATGAGCCACGTCTGCACCCGGCGCTAGGAACGAGGGCGAGACACCAACCGCAAACGCGCAGAACCAGGAAAAAGGCCACAGTCTGGCTGGCGCGTCAATGGGCCGTCAGGGAGCAGAGTGGACGCTGAAGGAGCTAATCGCCGATTTAACAAAATTAGCAAGTCTCAAGTCACAAACAATGAACCCGAGTCGAGTCTCAAGTCGAGTCACCGAGGTGACTTAAGTCGGACTCGATTCAAGTCGCGGGACTCGAGTCAACAACTCTGGTGACCACGCCCCCCCCGTTCTAGCCTCCATCCCAGACTGCTAGTAGCTTTCCACAGATAGAGGCTGGGAGCTGTCGGACCTCCCCCCGCCCCCCTGCGCCAGGCAGGGCTGGGGGCTGTGGAGATGGGACAGGATGGGAGCTCCAGCCCCAGGGCAGAAAATATCGCAGCGGACAATGGAAATCAGGGATTGTCACTCACTGACGCCCGTTGCCTTGCCTACAATTACGTACGACTGATCTATCTACAGCCAATCCATCGGTCTGAGATGTGCCCGAAACCAGCGCTTGGGCAGAGTCCCAGCGAGGGTGAGAAAGGCCGGGGAGTCCTCTCCATGCTGAGGGAGGGACAGGCTGGGTCACGGGCGTACACCGGCCAAAGGGTCCCTTGGTGGGGGGCCAGGCCGGGTCAGGAGAGGTTTGCGGGCGGGGGCCTTTCTCTGTGTGATGCGTCAGTGGTGGTGGGATGCTCCATCTGGCTGGGTGTGGGCAGCCACACGTCACTGTGCACGCGACGGCCGGGCCCGGAGGGGTTTGCTGCTGCTCACGAGGCGGGCTGCAGTGTTTGGGGCACAACTGTACCCCAGCTCTAGGCCTGTCCCGGTGAGCCCGACCCCACTGGTTCTTCACCACTCGCTGGGGTGGGCTGGCGGCGGGGTGGGGCACTGCCGGTGGCCAGAAGTAACCAGCAGGCAGTGGGACAGAGCCATCTCCCCCTGCCCCGGGGGCAGACAGCAGAGCGCCCTGGCTGGACGGCTCCCTTGGCCCGAGCCCTCCCCAGCCAGATACTCCCAGGAAATTCCTCCTGGGCCCGGGAGCGCCTCAGCCCAGCCGCCTCCCTCGCTCGCTCCCCCACTTGCTTCCTGGCCTCAAGCTGTTTGCCAGGGAAATGGCCACAAGGCACGAAGGCAAGGGAGCTGTCCAGCTGGATACTGAGCCCCCGTGGGGAAGGGGAGGGGAATGCCCGGCTGCCTCGGGCCCCCAGGATACCCCGGGGGGCTCCCGACTCAGTGGGGGGGTCGTAGGTTCCCAGTCGAGCAGGGGCCAGTGGGACCCCTTGTAACTGACCGGGCCGGGTCTGGGCACAGCTGAGGGTGTCCGCTCAGGCCGAATTGCTCAAATTTGGGGCTCCTTTACACCCCCAGACTGGAAACCTTTCCTAATAGGCCACACAACCAGTCCCACAGAGCGCTTCAGCTGCCTGCCTGAAGCCTCACGAGCAAAACCCCTCCGACGCCCCAGCAATATCCGTGCCCCAGATGGCCCCGGGCCTCATACCCAGGTGAGGGGTTTTAGAGCCCAATCTCACCTTCCCCAAACAAGTTCTGTCCGGTCCCAAGAAACCAGCCACAGATCCCAGGTCAATTTACACTCTGGATCTTACCCACAAACCACGCTGGGCCAGTCCTTTAGAATCTAAACTCTAAAGGTTTATTACTATAAGAAAGAAAAGCACAAGAGTAAGGTTGGGCAATGGAACGGTGACCCCCAGCGGTCCTGGGGAGGGCCCTGGACCTGGCCCTGTGCCCACGCTCCCAGTGGTGGGCGGGGCGGGGCTGGACCCATGTCTGAGCAGGGGGGCCTGGGACCATCTCTGAGCGGACGGGTTTGTTTCCCAGGCAAGGAGCCTGGGAAAAAAAGAAGAAGAATTGAAGCCCTGGCCCAGTCAAAGCGCTGCGAGGTGATTGGAATACCGGAGACGGGGTGGGACGACTCCCATGACTGGGGCACTGCCAGGGAAGGGGATAAACGGCTCAGGAAGAACAGGCGGGGAGAAGAGGAGGAGTCGTGCTGTGTGTCAGGGCAGTGGGATTGCTCGGAGCTCCAGTGTATGGAGGGAGAAAATCCTGTTGGGTTTGTCTACCTTTGCCCCCTAGTTCGGACTAGGGAGGGAAATGAAGCATACTGAAGTTGCTAATGAAGTGCGGGATTTAAATATCCCACGCTAGATTAGCATATTCGTGGCCAGTCGCCATTTTAAAATGCCAGTTGCCCGATTTAACTTGCCACATGTAGACGCCGTAGTCCAATCCAAAACCCTTCCCTTGAATTAACTGTTACTCCTCGTGCAATGATATTTAAATCCCGCGCTTCATTGGCAACTTCGGTATACTTCATTTGCCTCCCTAGTCTGAACTAGAGGGCAAGTGTAGGCATACCCGTTGGGAGTCTTTGGGTTCAGCTTAGAGGCAGGAGCAACAGGGTGATGTTGTGGTCGGTGTCTGCTATAGAGCAGATCAGGTGGATGAGGTGGACGAGGCTTTCTTCAGACAACTAAGGGAAGCTCCCAGATCACAGGCCCTGGTTCTCATGGGTACTTTAATCCCCCGGACATCTGTTGGGAGACCAATACAGCCGGACACAGACAATCCAGGGAGTGTTTGGAGAATGTTAGGGATAACTTCCTGGTACAAGTGCTGAAGGAACTGACCAGGGGCTGTGCGCAGCTTGACCTGCTGCTCACAAACAGGGAGGAACTCGTAGGGGAAGTAGATGTGGGTGACAACCTGGGTAGCAGTGACCACGAGATGGTCGAGTTCAGGATCCTGACCAAAGGAAGAAGGGAGAGCAGCAAAATACACACCCTGGACTTCAGAAAAGCAGATTTGACTCCCTCAGAGAACTGATGGACAGGATCCCCTGGGACGCTAACATGAAGGGTAAAGGAGTCCAGGAGAGCTGGCAATATTTTAAAGAAGCCTTATTGAAGGCACAGAAAGAAAGCATCCCAATGCGCAGTAAGAAAACCAACCATGGCAGGCGACCAGCCTGGCTTAGCAGCAACATTTTTGGTGAGCACAAAAGGGAGGCTGATGACAAGTGGAAACGTGGCCAGATGACCAGGGAGGGGTATACATCTATTGCTGGAGAATGCAGGGGAGTTATCAGGAAGGCCAAAGCGCAATTGGAATTGCAGCCAGAGAGGGATGTGAAGGGGAACCGGAAAGGTTTCCACAGGCACCTTAGCAATAAGAGGGTGATCAGGGAGGGGGTGGAAGGCAGCTTGGGTGAAAGTGATCATGAAATCCTAGAGTTCACAATTCTAAGGAAGGGTAGAAGGGAGAACAGCAAAATAGAGACAATGGATTTCGGGAAGGCGGATTTTGGTAAGCTCAGAGAGCTGATAGGTAAGGTCCCATGGGAATCAAGACCGAGGGGAAAAACAACTGAGGAGAGTTGGCAGTTTTTCAAAGGGACATTATTAAGGGCCCAAAAACAAGCTATTCCGCTGAATCGGAAAGATAAAAAATATGGCAAAAGACCGCCTTGGCTTCACCACGAGATCTTGCATGATCTAAAAATAAAAAAGGAGTCATATAAAAAATGGAAAGTAGGACAAATTACAAAGGCTGAATATAGGCAAACAACACAGGAATGCAGGGGCAAGATTAGAAAGGCAAAAGCACAAAATGAGCTCAAACGAGCTACGGGAATAAAGGGAAACAAGAAGACTTTTTATAAATACATTAGAAGCAAGAGGAAGACCAAGGACAGGGTAGGCCCGCTGGTCAGTGAGGAGGGAGAAACAGTAACAGGAAACTTGGAAATGGCAGAGATGCTGAATGACTTCTTTGTTTTGGTCTTCACCGAGAAGTCTGAAGGAATGCCTAACACAGTGAATGCTAGTGGGAAGGGGGTAGGTTTAGAAGATAAAATAAAAAAAGAACAAGTTAAAAATCACCTAGAAAAGTTAGATGCCTGCAAGTCACCAGGGCCTGACGAAATGCATCCTAGAATACTCAAGGAGCTGAGAGAGGAGGTTTCTGAGCCTCTAGCTATCATCTTTGGAAAATCATGGGAGACAGGAGAGATTCCAGAAGACTGGAACAGGGCAAATCTAGGGCCCATTTATACAAAGGGAAGAGGGGAGCAGCCGGGTGTTTGCCCCAAAAGAGTTGGTTGTGGCTCAGGAGGGCAGTGCTGCTGCGGAGCCAGAGAAGGGTGAACTGTTGCTGAAGGAAGCTCATAAGGGAGAGAGTCCCGGCAGTGCTTGTAGCAAGCAGTTTGTTGTACCTGAGAGGTGACAATGTCTCGCTTGGAGAGGGCATTCAAGGGAAGGCTCTGCTGGTAAAGAGCGGCAGCTTGGTGTGTGAGGCGCTTGTGTCAGTGCCTGACAGACAGAATTTGTCGGTTGGCAGTGACTCCACTGACTTGGGTTTAGAGAAACCCAGTGTGGATGGTTGTGGAGAGGTCTCAGAGGGACTGAGGGTTGTTCCAGATGAGGCAGGAAGAGCCAGAGACTTGGAGCAGGCTGATGACCAAGGGACTGTGTGTGACCAGCTTGCTGGGAAGTCAGTGTGTGGGACAGGATTATTCCCAGGTGGATGAGGAGAGTGGACAGTGTGTGTCTCAGATTCAGGAGAAGGACTGTGTAGCTCAGTGTGCACAGCAGAGCAGCTGTGTGGTCACTCTCTCTAGGATGCAGGAGAGGGCAGTTAAGCTTCCATCTCTGGACACTGTGACCACTCATAATCAGTCAGGGAATTTGATATCTAGTTCCATGTGGAAACAGAGGTTGGAGGTAGAAGGAGGGAAGACACGTGAGTCTACGGCTTGTTGCTGTTACCCCACTGAGTGGGGGAAGGGGAAGAATTTTAGGGCCATTGTGAGCCAAGAAGACACACCCAGCCGGCCCTTTGTCTTGGGTAGGCCAGAGGCTTCAGGTTTGGAGCCCACAGGACAAGGGGGAGGGGCAGGACTTGCTTTGGCCAAGAGGATTTGCAGTTTAAACCTGAAGGGCGAAAACTGCAATGGTGTGGAGCCAAAGAAGGGGCATGATGGAGAATGTCAATATACACCTGATATAGGAGTGTTCTTGTTACTGGTGTTAGTTCTTGTAACCAATGTATTATTGTTGCAGAGAATTGTAAAGGCGTACAATGTGCATGATCTTATGGAAATACCATGTAATCTGTCCGGAGATGTACCGAACGACAGACGGTATGTAAGAGGACATTGTGATGTTGCTATTTCATGGTTAACGCTTGTAACTGGTCTTGGAACGTCTTACAGGACAAAGAAGAGTCTGGCTTGAAGGTGCTGTGTGAAAAGGGAAACTGAGGCACACCACCATTTTGTTTTCATGGCTAACTGCAAAGATGCCTACACTATTTGGGATGAGAATACCTGCATTCACACAATGTTAATTGTTGTTCAGAGAGTTGCCAGAGCTGGCCTGGATGAATTCACTATTTTCTTCAGCTCGGGGCAAAATCACCTGACTCACTTAGGGATCATGCTACAAAAGCAGATCCAAGTAGCTGTGGTTCTTATCAAGTTCTACATTGGGTTGGTGAGACAGTGCAAGGACGTGGTTGTCACTAGGACAGTCCTTGCAGTAATGAAGCCTATTTTAGGCACACTGGGTTCTCATACACTCATCCAGCTCTGTACTATTGTTTCTAACATTTGGTTAGAACATGTGATAACACAGAGCCAAAACATGGGAAGGCCTATGATGCCCTCAGTGATGTTATTAGCATCACTTCCTGCATCAATTTTGCGTTGGGGGTGTCACATTATTGGATTTTGAGGGGAGCAGCCAGGTGACTGCTGCACCCATGGGGCGGTGTTCACCCCAAAAGTGGTACAAAGGGGGCCATGTGAGGTGCCAAACAAAAGCTTACTTGCTACTGGTTCGGTATATGCTCTTCATCTATCTGTATAATGTCTGGGTGTGGAGTTATGAATCTGTACTCTGTATGGAGACTGGGAGTTTCTCTATATGTGGGTGAGTAATGAGCCAGGAATGTTTGCCTATGGACATGCTAATGAGCAAGTCTCCAGGGAACAATGGATCTCTGGAGGCCAAAGACACGCCTGGCCACTGGCCATGTGACTGGAGCCAGCTTGGAAGAAACCTGGAAGGAGGGATAAATAGGCCATGTGGCCAACTCCATATGGGTCTTCAGATGTGCTCCTGACCCCAGATATGGCCTCGCAGGGAATCACGAGCTGGGAAGAACTGTGGACCCATCCTGGCATAGGATGTGCAACAAGGACTTTTAAGCCAGCAGCTGTAACATCTCTGCTAGAGCCTGCATCGAGAACTGGGAGATTCGATGCATGTAATGTATGATACTTTAGCAACCTTATTCTTATGCTTTTCTTTCTTATAAAAATAAACCTTTAGATGTTAGATGCTAAAGGATCGGCTCAGCGTGATTTGTGGGTAAGATCCGGAGGGTAAATTGGCCTGGGATCTGTGGCTGGTTTCTTGGAACCGGACGGAACTTGTTGGGGGAAGGTGCGAGTGGGCTCAAAAACCCCTCACCTGTGTATAGGTCTGGGGCCATCTGGGGCACAGATATTGCTGGGGTGTTGTAGGGCTGTTGCTCGTGAGGCTTCAGGCAGGCAGCTGAAGTCCTCTGTGGGACGGGTTTGTGGCCTGTTTGGAAAGGTCTCCAGTCTGGGGGCTGTAAGGAGCCCCAAATTTGAGCAATTCGGCCTGAGCGGACGCCCTCAGCTGTGCCCAGACATGGTCCGGTCCGTCACAGTAGGTTTAGAAGATAAAATAAAAAAAGAACAAGTTAAAAATCACCTAGAAAAGTTAGATGCCTGCAAGTCACCAGGGCCTGATGAAACACATCCTAGAATACTCAAGGAGCTGAGAGAGGAGGTATCTGAGCCTCTAGCTATCATCTTTGGAAAATCATGGGAGACACGAGAGATTCCAGAAGACTGGAAAAGGGCAAATCTAGTGCCCATTTTTAAAAAGGGAAATAAGAACAACCCAGGAAACTACAGACCAGTAAGTTTAACTTCTGTGCCAGGGAAGATAATGGAGCAAGTAATTAAGGGAATCATCTGTAAACACTTGGAAGGTGGCAAGGTGATAGGGAACAGCCAGCATGGATTTGTAAAGAACAAATCCTGTCAAACCAATCGGATAGTTTTCTTTGATGGGATAACGAGTCTTGTGGATAAGGGAGAAGCGGTGGATGTGGTATACCTAGACTTTAGTAAGGCTTTTCATAAGGTCTCGCATGACATTCTTATCAATAAACTAGGCAAATACAACTTGGATGGGGCTACTATAAGGTGGGTGCATAACTGGCTGGAGAACCGTACTCAGAGAGTAGTTATTAATGGTTCACAATCCTGCTGCAAAGGTATAACAAGTGGGGTTCCGCAGGGGTCTGTTTTGGGACCGGCTCTGTTCAATATCTTCATTAACGATTTAGATATTGGCACAGAAAGTACGCTTATTAAGTTTGCAGTTGATACCAAGCTGGGAGGGGTTGCGACTGCTCTGGAGGAGAGGGTCATAATTCAAAATGATCTGGACAAACTGGAGAAATGGTCTGAGGTAAACAGGATGAAGTTTAATAAAGACAAATGCAAAGTGCTCCTCTTCGGAAGGACCAATCAGTTTCACACACACAGAATGGGAAGCGACTGTCTAGGAAGGAGTACGGCAGAAAGGGATCTAGGGGTTCTAGTGGACCACAAGCTAAATATGAGTCAGCAGTGTGATGCTGTTGGAAAAAAAAAGCCAACATGATTCTGGGCTGCATTAACAGGAGTGTTGTGAGCAAGACACGAGAAGTCATTCTTCCGCTCTGCTCTGTGCTGGTGAGGCCTCAGTTGGAGTATTGTGTCCAGTTCTGGGCACCGCATTTCAAGAAAGATGTGGAGAAATTGAAGAGGGTCCAGAGAAAAGCAACAAGAGTGATGAAAGGTCTAGAGAACATGAGCTATGAAGGAAGGCTGAAGGAATTGGGTTTGTTTAGTTTAGAAAAGAGAAGACTGAGGGGGGACATGAGAGCCGTTTTCAGGTATCTAAAAGGGTGTCATAAGGAGGAGGGAGAAGACTTGTTCATCTTGGCCTCTGAGGATAGAACAAGAAGCAATGGGCTTAAAGTGCAGCAAGGGAGGTTTAGGTTGGACATTAGGAAAATGTTCCTGCCTGTCGGGGCGGTCAAACACTGGAATAAATTGCCCAGGGAGGCTGTGGAATCCCCATCTGAGGAGCGATTGAGGAGCAGGCTGGATAAATGTCTGTCAGGGATGGTGTAGACAGTGCTGGGTCCCGGCCAGTCCTAGTGTTCGATGATTCTAAGGAGGTGGTGGGGCCCTTCCTGGATGAGGTGGGGAAGGCTGAAGCACTCAACACTTTCTTTGCCTCTGTCCTCAAGACCAGGGCAGCTCCCAGCCTGCCGCTCTGGGGAGCCTGGTGTGTGCTCACTCAGGTGCCCGTTGCTGACCCTACCGGCCGTGGTCAGTTCAGGCTTTTAAAGCCGTTTCAGATCACCCTGGTGCAGGGCCGGGCTGCGCAATGTGGCGGGCGAGAGCCGACTGGCAGCGCGAGAGAGAATCAGACACTAGAATGGGCAGGGACCTGGAGAGGCATCGAGCCCCGTCCCCCGCCCTCCTGGCAGGACTCGCCCCGTCCGGACCATCCCTGCCTGGTGTCTGTCCGACCTTGGTAGATCCAGCCAGGCGGGCCCGCGGGAAAGGCGTCCCAGGGCAGGTGCGATTGGGCTGGTTAGGAACGGGTCCCGGACGGGGCTCGCGAGGTGCCATTGGGCTCTGAGGGACCAGACGGCCAGGCCGGCAGAAACTCTTGCTGGTTTGGCAGGTCAGTGAGAACGGCACAGCCCCCGGCCGGGGAATCACTAGCAGAGGGGTCAAGTCTGTGGGGAGGCAAGGTCCCTGATTTGCCTCTGGGAAGGAGGGTGGCCGGTGGGCTGGGGGTTCTCCTCCACTCCCGTTACTCATCCCACACTCCCTGCACAGATGGGGGGGGGAAGGGCACGGAGCATGGGATGCTGACGCTGTAATTCCACTGAGCCCCGAAGAATACCAGGGCGCAGGGAGAGTCAGAGGGACCCGGTCACCGGAGAGCAACGAGTACCCCACCCCCCCGGCCCAGAGGCGATGAGCTGGCACTTTGTTATCTCAGCTCAGTGCAGGCGGGGCCCTAACGGACCAGATAGGTGAGATTGCAAAGGAAATCGCAATGTGGCCCCAACTGCCACCGTGCAGTGGGGCAATGGGCCGGTGACCCCCCACGGTCTGAGCTGGGGAGCCCTGGGCCTGGCCCTGCACCCACGCTCTGAGCCGTGGGGCCGTGCAGGGCTGGCTGCCTGGGGGATGTTGCCAATGGGTCGGGGTATTGGGTCGGAGGAGCTGGACCATTGCAGGGAATAGAGGGGTCGTGTTTAAGGGGGGTTCTTGATCAGCTGGCCCCTCCCCCCAGACCAATGTCGAACAGCCCTGCAGTCTGACCTGCCGTGCCGCCCGGACCAGGCTCCCCAGTACCCAAAGCCCTGCCACGGCGGGGGCGTGGTCACGTGGCATGTGCCCAATGTCCTCGCAAGTGACCGGATGCTGTAAAGTGGCACAAAAGCCCCAAGGTGCAAGCCAATCTGCTCTGGGGGACAATTGGTTCCCTGCCCGGGGCGTGTGAGCGAGGGCCAGCAGCCAACTCCAGCGCCTGGGCCACACGACAGGTCTTGGGCCAAGACAGCTCTCGGGGGTCAAACAGGCGTGGTGCACACTTCAGTGCCACTCTTGGTGCCACAACTCTTCAAGTTTCCTAAAAAGGAATCCTAGAATCCTAGAAGCCCAGGGCTGGCAGAGACCTCGGGAGTCATCGAGTCCAGCCCCCTACCCAAGGCAGGACCAACCCCAACTCAATCAGCCCAGCCAGGGCTTGGTTCAGCCGGGACTTAAACACCTCTAGGGATGGAGATTCCACCCCCTCCCTAGGCAACCCATCCCAGTGCTTCTCCACCCGCCTAGGGAAATAGTTTGTCCTAATCTCCAACCTAGACCTCCCCCACTGCAACGTGAGACCATTGCTCCTTGTTCTGCCACCTGCCACCATGGAGAACAGCCTCTCTCCATCCTCTTTGGAACCCCCTTCAGGGAGCTGATGGCTGCTCTCAACCCCCTGCCCCCCCCTTCTCTTCTGCAGAACAAGTGTAGGGCCAGTGCAGCCACCACATTTGATTGTATTACTAGAATCGGCCCCTGGAAGGTGTCTCACAAATCCCATCCTGATGGCTCTGGGCAGTGGTGTGGGCCTGGGCCCCATGTTCCTCATGGGGAGATTGTGGTGACAGGACGATGGTTGTATTCAGCACAGGATGTGCCTTGCAGGAGGAATAATGGTAGTTCGAATTAGGAGCTTTAATTCGAACTACCTAGTCCGTGCTGCATGTAGACGCGGGCAGTCAGTTCGAACTACGGGGCATTTAAAAATGGCGCCCGCCCAGGAACATGCAAATGAAGCCCGGGATATTTAAATCCCAGGCTTCATTTGCAAGTTCGAATGCCTATATTAGTCACCCTAGTTCGAACTAGAGTGGCAGTGAAGACATACCCATAGACTTTAAGGCCAGAAGGGACCATTATGATCATCTAGTCTGACCCCCCTGCACAATGCAGGCCACAGAATCTCACCCACCCTCTCCTAGAATAATCCTCTCACCGATAGCTCAGATACTGAAGTCCTCAAATGATGGTTTAAAGACCCCAAGATGCAGAGAATCCTCCAGCAAGTGACCCATGCCCCATGCTACAGAGGAAGGCAAAAAACCTCCAGGGCCTCAGCCAATCTACCCTGGAGGAAAATTCCTTCCCACCCCAAATATGGCGATCAGCTGAACCCTGAGCATGTGGGCAAGACTCACCAGCCAGACACCCAGGAAAAGTTCTCTATAGTAACTCCTATCATCCCACCATTGGCCTATCTACCACCGATACAGAAAGGTCAATTAGTTGCCAAGATCATGCTATCCCATCAAACCATCCCCTTCATAAACCCATCTAGCTTAATCTTGAAGCCAGATAGGTCTTTTGCCCCCACTACTTCCCTTGGAAGGCCGTTCCAGAACTTCACTCCTCTAATGATTAGAAACCTTCGTCTAATTTCAAGTCTAAACTTCCTGGTAGCCAGCTTATATCCATTTGTTCTTGTGTCCACATTGATATTGAGCTGAAACAATTCCTCTCCCTCCCTGGTATTTATCCCTCTAATATATTTAAAGAGAGCAATCACATCTCCCCTCAGCCTTCTTTTGGTTAAACAAGCCAAACTCCTTGAGTCTCCTTTCATAAGACAGGTTTTCCATTCCTCGGATCATCCTAGTGGCCCTTCTTTGTACCTGTTCCAGTTTGAATTCATCCTTCTTAAACATGGGAGACCAGAACTGCACACACTATTCCAAACGGGGTCTCACCAATGCCTTGTATAACGGCACTACCACCTCCTTGTCCCGACTGGAAATACCTCGCCTAGCGCAACCCAAGACCGTATTAGCCTTTTTCACAGCCATGTCACACTGGCGGCTCAGTCTTCCTGTGATCAACCAGGACTCCTTCTCCTCTTCCGTCACTTCCAACTGATGTGTCCCCAGTTTATAACTAAAATTCTTGTTATTAATCCCTAAATGCATAACCTTACACTTCTCACTATTAAATTTCATCCTATTGCTATCACTCCAATTTACAAGATCATCCAGATCTTCCTGTATGATATCCCGATCCTTTTCTGAATTGGCAATACCTCCCAACTTTGTGTCATCTGCAAACTTTATTAGCACAGTCCCACTTTTGGTGCCGAGGTCAGTAATAAAAAGATTAAATAAGATTGGTCCCAAAACTGATCCCTGAGGAACTCCGCTAGTAACCTCCCTCCAGCCTGACAGTTCACCTTTCGGTATGACCCGCTGTAGTCTCCCCATTAACCAGTTGCTTATCCACCTCTCAATTTTCATATTGATCCCCATCTTTTCCAGTTTAACCAATAATTCCCCATGTGGTACTGTATCAAATGCCTAACTGCAATCGAGGTAGATTAGATCCACTGCATTTCCTTTATCTAAAAGATCTGTTACTTTCTCAAAAAAGGAGATCAGGTTGGTTTGGCACAATCTACCTTTTGTGAAGCCGTGTTGTATTTGTCCCAATTGCCATTAACCTCAATGTCCCTAACTACTTTCTCCTTCAGAATTTTTTCCAAGACCTTGCATACTACAGATGTCAGACTAACAGGCCTGTAGTTACCCGGGTCACTTTTTTTCCCTTTCTTGAAAATAGGAACTATATTAGCAATTCTCCAGTCAAGTGGTACAAGCCCTGAGTTTAGAGATTCATTAAAAATTTTTGCTAATGGGCTTGCAATTTCATGTGCCAGTTCCTTTAATATTCTTGGATGAAGATTATCTGGGCCCCCCGATTTACTCCCATTAAGCTGTTCGAGTTTGGCTTTTACCTCGGATATGGTAATATCCACCTCCATATCCTTATCCCCATTTGTTATGTTGCCATTATCACTAAGCTCTTCATTAGCCTCATTAAAGACTGAAGCAAAGTATTTGTTTAGATATTAGGCCATGCCTAGATTATCCTTAACCTCCACTCCATCCTCAGTGATTAGCGGTCCCACTTCCTCTTTTTCTGTTTTCTTCCTATTTATATGGCTATAGAACCTTTTACCATTGGTTTTAATTCCCTTTGCAAGGTCCAACTCTACATGACTTTTAGCCTCTCTCGCTTTGTCCCCACATGCTCGAACCTCAATACGGTAGCTTTCTTTGCTGGTCCCTTTGCTGGTTATCTTTGAAAACTTGTGGAGATCGGGAGAGATCCAGGTTGATTGGAAACAGGCAAATGCAGGGCCCATCTTTAAAAAAGGGAAGAAGGACGATCCAGGGAACTACAGACCAGTCAGCCTTACCTCAGTCCCCAGGAAAATCATGGAGGGGATCCTCAGGGAATTGATTTTGAAGCACTTGGAAGAGGGGAAAGTGATCAGGAATAGTCAGCATGGATTCACCAAGGCCAAGTCGTGCCTGACCAATCTGATTAGCTTCTATGATGAGGTAACTGGCTCTGTGGACGTGGGAAAGTCAGTGGATGTGATAGACCTTGACTTTAGCAAGGCTTTTGATCTGGTCTCCCACAATATTCTTGCCAGCAAGTTAAGGGAATGTGGACTGGATAAATGGACGGTAAGATGGATAGAAAGCTGGCTAGAAGTCGGGCCCAGTGGGTAGTGACCAACGGCTCGATGTCAGGATGGCGGTCGGTTTCTAGCGGAGTGCCCCAAGGGTCTGTTCTAGGACCGGTTTTGTTCAATATCTTTATTAATGACCTGGATGAGGGGATGGATTGCACCCTCAGCAAGTTTGTGGATGACACTAAGCTAGGGGGAGAGGTAGATACACTGGAGGGCAGGGATGGAGTCCAGAGTGACTTAGAAAATTTGAGGATTGGACCACAAGAAATCTGATGGGTTCAACAAGGACGAGTGCAGAGTCCTGCACTTGGGACGGAAGAGTCCCAAGCTCTGCTACAGGCTGGGGACCGACTGGCTGAGTAGTAGTTCTGCAGAAAAGGACCTGGGGATTCCAGCAGATGAGAAGCTGGAGGTGAGTCAACAGGGCGCCCTTGTAGCCAAGAGGGATAATGGCATATTAGGTTGCATTTCACTGGCAGCAGAACCAGGGTATGTCGAGACTGTACCCCTCTGCCAGCAAAGGGATGCAGATTTGGCTGGGTGAAATTGCTAATGAAGCGGGGATTTAAATATCCCATGCTTCATTAGCATAAAAATGGCTTCTGCTTTTTTTTGCCATGCAGCTTCGGCGATGAAAAGCGGCAGTGTAGACGTGGATCTATTGCTAAAGAAAGCCTTTGCCGATAGATCCTGTATATCTCATTTTACAAGTTCCTGGCTACGCTGGTCTATTGTCTACATGAACCTTGTCTGCACCCGGCGCTAGGAACGAGGGCGAGACACCAACCCCAAACGTGCAGAACCAGGCAAAAGGCCACAGTCTGGCTGGCGCGTCAATGGGCCGTTAGAGAGCGGAGTGAATGCTGAAGGAGCTAGTCGCCCACCTTCCCCAGACGGGTCCTGAGCTGCTGCGTTGACACTGCAGGGCCATGTGATCACGCCCCCCGTTCTAGCCTCCATCTCAGACTGCTAGTAGCTTTCCAGAGATAGAGGCTGGGAGCTGTGGGACCCCCCCACTCCAGGTAGGGCTAGGAGTTGTGGGACCCCCCGTCCCCCGCCAGGCAGGACTGGGAACTGTGGAGAAGGGGCAGGACCGGCGCTCCAGCCCCAGAGCAGAAAATATCGCAATGGCCAATGGAAATCAGGGATTGTCACTCACTGACGCCTGTTGCCTTGCCTACAATTACGTACAACTGATCTGTCGGTAGCCAATCCATCGGTCTGAGATCTGCCCCAAACCAGCGCTTGGGTGGAGTTCCAGCAAGGGTGAGAAGGGCCGGGGAGCCCTCGGCCCCAGCCAGATACTCCCAGGAAATTCCTCCTGGGCATGGGCGTGCCTCAGCCCAGCCACTTCCCCCGCTCGCTCTCCCGCCTGCTTCCTGCTCTCAAGCTGTTTGCCGGGGAAATGGCCACAAGGGACGAAGACAAGGGACCTGTCCAGCCAGATACTGAGCCCCCATGGGGCAGGGGAGGGGAATGCCCGGCTGCCTCGCATCCCCAGGACACCCCCGCAGGGCTCCAGACTCGGCGGGGGAGTCGCAGGTTCCTAGCCCAGCAGGGGCAAGTGGGACCCCTTAGCCTGAGTCCCTGTGTAGCGCAGGCCGGAGAAGGGGGCGGCACAATCCTAGAGCAGAGCTCTCCGGGCCCCTCCATCAATCACTCCAAGGAGCAGTGAGGGGCTCTACCTCATTCTCATGCCCAATGTGTCTCCCTTCCCTTTCCAGCTCCTGGGTGCAGCCAGCCGCTCGCTGCAGGATGGCTCCTGCCTCATGTCTGCCAGGAGCCAGGGCGGTCCCGGGGGCTGCGGGGCGGGAGGGGGGAGGTTCCTTGTCAGCAGAAAAGGGCCTGGGGATTCCAGTGGATGAGCAGCTGGAGATGAGTCAACAGGGCGCCCTGGTAGCCAAGAAGGCGAAGGGCATATTGGGGTGTGTTAGTAGGAGCGTTGCCAGCAGATCCGTAGAAGTGATTATTCCCCTTTATTCGGCTCTGGGGAGGCCACATCTGGAGTATAGTGTCCAGTTCTGGGCCCCCCGCTACTGAAGGGATGTGGACGCATTGGAGAGGGTCCAGCGGAGGGCAACCAAAGTGCCGAGGGGGCCGGAGCACATGGCCTATGAGGAGAGGCTGAAGGATTTGGGCTTCTTTAGTCTGCAGAAGAGGAGTGAGGGCGGATCTCACAGCAGCCTGCAGCTCCCTGCAGGGGGTTCCAAGAGCCTGGAGAGAGGCAGTTCTCTGTGGGGGCAGAACGAGGAGCAACGGTCTCAAGTCACACTGGGGGAGGCCGGCACCTCGTTATCTCGCCTGGTGCCACGTGGGCAGCCTGGTCCCTCCAAGCCCCAGGTCTGGGAGATTGCAAAGGAAATTGCAATGTGGCACCAACTGTCGCCTTGCAGTTGGGCAATGGAACGGTGACCCCCAACGGTCCGTGGGGGGGCCCTGGGCCTGGCCCTGTGCCCGCGCTCCCAGCAAGGGTGGGGAAGGAAGCTGGGCCCATGGCTGAGCAGGGGGGTGGGGGGCAAGCAGGATGGGGGCCTGGACCCGTGTCTGAGCCGGGAGGGGGGCTGGTCCCTTGTTTGAGCAGGGAGGTGTGGGGCTGGTTCCATGGCCGAGTTGGGGGGAGGTGGTCCTGTGTCTGAGCAGGGAGGTGGGGGGCTGGCAGGACGAGGGGTTTCCTCCCTGCAGGATGTTCTTGAGGCGCCTGTCAGGATCTCTGACCACATACCCTGGGCACTGGGAGCGGTACCCCTGGGCCTGGAGCCCGGCCAGGCAGAGAGGGTCCCTCAGAGCTCCCAGGCCACATGGCAGGGCCTGGCCTGTCTGTGTGATTCAACCTGCACCCGTGCCCTGGGCCGTGGACTGGTCCCCTCCCTGACCGAGCCCCTCGGCCTCCCCGGCGGCTCCCCTGCAGGCCCGCAAGATATTCTTATCAATAAACTGGGCAAATACAACTTAGATGGGGCGACTATAAGGTGGGTGCATAACTGGCTGGAGAACCGTACTCAGAGAGTAGTTATTAATGGTTCTCAATCCTGCTGCAAAGGTATAACAAGTGGGGCTCCGCAGGGGTCTGTTTTGGGACCGGCTCTGTTCAATATCTTCATCAACGATTTAGATATTGGCACAGAAAGTACGCTTATTAAGTTTGCAGATGATACCAAGCTGGGAGGGGTTGCGATTGCTCTGGAGGAGAGGGTCATAGTTCAAAATGATCTGGACAAACTGGAGAAATGGTCTGAGGTAAACAGGATGAAGTTCAATAAAGACAAATGCAAAGTGCTCCACTTAGGAAGGACCAATCAGTTTCACACACACAGAATGGGAAGCGACTGTCTAGGAAGGAGTACGGCAGAAAGGGATCTAGGGGTTCTAGTGGACCACAAGCTAAATATGAGTCAGCAGTGTGATGCCGTTGCAAAAAAAGCAAACATGACTCTGGGATGCATTAACAGGAGTGTTGTGAGCAAGACACGAGAAGTCATTCTTCTGCTCTACTCAGCACTGGTTAGGCCTCAGTTGGAGTATTGTGTCCAGTTCTGGGCACCGCATTTCAAGAAAGATGTGGAGAAATTGGAGAGGGTCCAGAGAAGAGCAACAAGAATGATGAAAGGTCTAGAGAACATGAGCTATGAAAGAAGGCTGAAGGAATTGGGTTTGTTTAGTTTAGAAAAGAGAAGACTGAGGGGGGACATGAGAGCCGTTTTTAGGTATCTAAATGGGTGTCATAAGGAGGAGGGAGAAAACTTGTTCATCCTGGCCTCTGAGGATAGAGCAAGAAGCAATGGGCTTAAACTGCAGCAAGGGAGGTTTAGGATGGACATTAGGAAAAATTTCCTGCCTGTCGGGGCGGTCAAACACTGGAATAAATTGCCCAGGGAGGCTGTGGAATCCCCATCTGAGGAGCTATTGAGGAGCAGGCTGGATAAATGTCTGTCAGGGATGGTGTAGACGGTGCTGGGTCCCGGCCAGTCCTAGTGTTCGATGATTCTGCCCGTCCCCCGGCTGTGAGACTCCCCTTGTAGTTCAGCACTTGCTCCCGGGGAGTTTTGTGCCGTCTGCAGGTGTCTCCCTCTCCCCATTTCCCCCCCCCGGCCCGTTACATGGGGTGAGTCCGAGGGGCCAGCGCAGGCCCGGGGCACCGAGTGCAGTTCTGGGGCAGAGCTCCCTGCGCGTCCCCTCGACTCTCACTCGCCATCACTGGGTCCCATTGCTAGTCCTGGTGCCCGGAGAGACACGGCCACGTTCCCCCGGCCTCGTGTTCTGGGAAAGCCGGGTCACACGCGTGTCTCTGGGCCGCCTGTCCATCCCAGGGCCTGGCCCAGGGCCTGCCCCAGCACCTTCCCAGAGCTTGCCCCTGTGCCCACCGCAGACCCCCCCCCCTCCCCAGCCACTGCAGGGCAGCAGGAAGCTGAGCGGGGGAGGGGCAGATTGCCATCTCTCAGCTGTGTGGTCACTGGTCCCATTTCCTTATTCATGCTCCTCCCCCTTCCTGCAGCCCCGCCCCCTGCAGGGCTATAAATGCCTGGGACCCTGCACTGGCTGGACACCAGCCCCCAGAACTCCGGACCAGCCGCCCAGACAGACGGACAGGCAGGCAGACAGACAGACAGACGGACAGGTGAGTCCCTGCCCCATCTGGTCCCTTCCCTCCATGCAGAGCCCTTGGGGGCAGCCAGTCCCTGGTGTGGGACGGGGATTCCAGCCCACCGCTGGCTGCACTAACTATCCCTCCCTCCCCCCACCCCAAGCCCCGGGGGTTGGCCCTCCAGACTCTCGGGCCCTGGAGCTGGACATTCCCCTGGGACTCACACCCTGCTGCTGGGGAAGGCCCTGGGCTGGGCTCAGGGGGTTCATGGGCCAGGAGCTGGCTGAGAACACGAGAGGCTCCAGGTTTCCAGCAGGAAGCCCGCTCTCCCGTCAGGGGTCCAGGGCAGAGGGCGGCTCCTGCCGCTGACACTCCAGCCACGAGCACACAGTCCGACTTCCACCCTGGGGCAGCGGTGCCTCCTCCAGCCTCATCCCTCCCGCCGCCTGGGCCTCCCTCCATGGCCTTGGTGTGGGGCTACGTCGGCAGGGGCTACCCCCAGCCCCGGGGACGGGGGAGCAGGAGACGGCAAATGCCCTTGCTGAGACCCACTTGGCTCTACAATGGGACCCTCTTGCCTGGAACCAAAGGCCACGGGAGCGACCCAGGACTCAACTGGTCCCCCGGCTCCTCCTCACCCGCAGCCCTGGCTCGGGGAGTGTCTGGCCGTGGGGAGCTGGGTCCTGCTCCCGGCCGGGGGCCCAGCTCTGCCCCTCGGGCTCGGCTCAGTGAGGAGGGAGCAGAAGGGCCCTGTGCGTGAAAGATGTATGTGAAAGATAATGTAGAATCAAATGAAATAAAAATATTAAATGAATCAACATGTTCAATAGAATCGCTATGGATAGTAATTCCATGCTCCAATAATAAGAAATTAGCAGTAGGGATATATTATCGACCACCTGACCAGGATGGCGATACTGACACTGAAATGCTGAGGGAGATTAGAGGGGCTACCAAAATAAAGAACTCTATAATAATGGGGGATTTTAATTATCCCCATATTGACTGGGTACATGTCACCTCAGGAAGAGAAGCAGAGAGAAAATTTCTCAATGGCTTAAATGACTGCTTCTTGGAGCCGCTGGTGCAGGAACCCACAAGGGGAAAGGCAATTCTCGATTTAGTCCTGAGTGGAGCGCAGGATCAGGTCCAGGAAATAACCGTTACAGGACCGCTTGGGAATAGTGACCATAATATAATAACATTCAACATTCCTGTGGTGGGAAGAACACCTCAGCAGTCCAGCACCCTGGCACTTAATTTCAAAAAGGGGAATTACACAAAAATGAAGAGGTTAGTTAAACAGAAATTAAAAGGCACAGTGACTAGAGCCAAATCCCTGCAAGCTGCATGGAAACTTTTTAAAGACACCATAATAGAGGCCCAACTTCAATGTATACCCCAAATTAAAAAACATAGTAAGAAACCTAAAAAAGAGTCACCGTGGCTTAACCACCATGTAAAAGAAGCAGTGAGGGACAAAAAGGCATCTTTCAAGAAGTGGAAGTCCAATCCCAGTGAGATAAATAGAAAGGAACATAAACACTGTCAAATCAAGTGTAAAAATGTAAAAAGAAAAGCAAAAAAAGATTTTGAGGAACAGCTAGACAAAAACTCAAAAAGAAATAACAAAATGTTTTTTAAGTACATTAGAAGCAGGAAGCCTGCTAAAAAACCTGTGGGTCCCCTGGACGATCGAACTATAAAAGGCGCAATCAAGGACGATAAAGCCATTGCGGAGAAACTAAATGATTTCTTTGCTTCAGTCTTCACGGCTGAGGACGCTGGGGAGATTCCCAAATCTGCACCGTCCTTTGTGGGTGATAAATCTGAGGAACTGTCCCAGACTGAAGTGTCATTAGAGGAGGTTTTGGAACAAATAGAAAAACTTAATGTTAACAAATCTCTGGGACCGGATGGCATTCATCCAAGGGTTCTAAAAGAACTCAAATGGGAAATTGCTGAACTATTATCTGTGGTTTGTAACCTATCCCTTAAATCGGCTTCTGTACCTAATGACTGGAAGGTAGCCAACATGACACCAATATTTAAAAAGGGCTCTGGAGGCGATCCGGGCAATTACAGACCGGTAAGTCTAACTTCAGTACCGGGCAAAAGAGTCAAAACAATAATAAAGAATAAAATTGTGAGGCACATAGAAGAACATAATTTGTTGGGCAAAAGTCAACATGGTTTCTGTAAAGGGAAATCCTGTCTTACTAATCTGTTAGGGTATGTCTACACTACAGCACTAATTCGAACTAACTTAGTTCAAATTAGTTAATTCGAACTAAGCTAATTCGAATTAGCGCATCTAGACTTAAAAACTAGTTTGAATTAGCATTTTGCTAATTCGAACCAGCATGTCCACACTGAGTGGACCCTGAACCGAAGTTAAGGCTGGCCGGACCCAGCGCCGGCAGGGCATCAGCTTAGGACTTAGAGCGTGGAGCTGCTGCCTGAGGCTAGCCGAGGGCCGTGCTTAAAGGGACCCGACCCCCACCCCGGACAGACAGTTCTCAGGGTTCCCCGCTTGCTTGTCTACCTCGATGGGGGACAGCAAAGCAGTCCTGTCTCGGAGTGCCCTGAGTGCCCACACTCGGCACATCACAGCACTCGGCCATCAGCCCGGCTGCACTTGCCGCAGGCTGCCATCCGGGGGGTCATTCGGGGGGCTGTCAGGAGCCAGGAGGCCCTGCAGGAGAGCTTCCACCCCGAGGAGCCCGCAGAGCCACCCTAGCCTCCCCATCGGGGGCTCGAGCCCCATTCTTCCCTCACCTCCTTCCACTTACCCTTCCCTAGCCCCCCTTCCTGATGTAAAAAATAAAGGACACGTGTGTTCAAAAATGGAAACTCTCTTTATTTAACAAAACTGGGGGGGGGGGATTAACCTCTGGGGAGACTGGGAAAAGGAGGTGGGAGAGGGGAAGAGAGAGAGTGGGAGAGGGGAGGAGGAAACCTGGGAGGAGGGAGCTGGAAGGGGGAAGCCAGGGGAAGAAGGAGGAGGGGAAGTCTAAAACTATGGTACGCCATATCTTCAGTATTGTGTAGAGATGGGGTCTCCTCACCTCAAAAAAGATATTTTGGCCTTGGAAAGGGTTCAGAAAAGGGCAACTACAATGATGAGGGGTTTGGAACTGGTCCCATATGAAGAGAGGCTAAAGAGACTGGGACTTTTCAGCTTAGAAAAAAGGAGACTGAGGGGGGATATGATAGAGGTCTATAAAATCATGAGTGGTGTGGAGAGGGTTCATAAAGAAAAGTTCTTCATTAGTTCCCATAATAGAAGGGCTAGAGGACACCAAATGAAATGAATGGGTAGAAGGCTTCAAACTAATAAAAGAAAGTTCTTCTTCACAAAGCAAATAGTCAACCTGTGGAACTCCTTGCCACAGGAGGCTGTGAAGGTGAGAACTAGAACAGAGTTTAAAGAGAAGTTAGATAAAGTCATGGAGGTTGGGTCCATGGAGTGCTATTAGCCGGGGGGTAGGAACGGTGTCCCTGGCCTCTGTTTGTGGAAGGCTGGAGATGGATGGCACGAGACAAATGGCTTGGCCATTGTCTTCGGTCCATCCCCTCCGGGGTACCTGGTGTTGGCCGCTGTTGGCAGACAGGCTACTGGGCTAGATGGACCTTTGGTCTGACCCGGTACGGCCGTTCTTATGTTCTTATGTTCTAAGCTCAGGGTCGGGGGTCTCACTGGACCAACTTGATTTTCATGCAACCCTGCTCCTGGGTTCGCATGTGGCCTTTGGTGGCCAGGCTGGCAGCTATCCTGCCCTAGACGGCCACTTTCCTGTGCCTAGTGCGGAGATTGTGGACGTTGGAGGCCTCCCTCCAAACCTGGATGAGGTCCACGATCTCCGCACTAGACCAGGTGGGCACCTGCCTCTTGTGGCCCCGGGCAGGCTCCTGGGAGCCGCCAGCCTGGTCCTGGGAAGAGGGGGAGGGCTGGGTGGCAGCGGGTGGCTGGCTCATGCCGTGCCAGGTGCAGGGTCTGCTGGCTGGGTGCTGGCAGGCTTGCACCTGGCATGGGTACCGTAGCCAGACCGTGGCCCTTTAAGGGCTCCGGGGCTGGGAGGGGGGCAGAAGAGTTTCCCTGGCTTGGCCCAGAGTGGCCACCAGGGCAAGCTGGGAAGGGCTAGCCTCCAACTAGTTCGAATTAAGTGGCTACACAGCCCTTAATTCGAACTACTTAATTCGAACTAGGCGTTAGTCCTCATAGAATGAGGTTTACCTAGGTCGAATTAAGCGCTCCGCTAGTTTGAATTAAGTTCGAACTAGCGGTTTCCATGTGTAGTGCCTATGAAAGTTAATTCGAACTAACAGCTGTTAGTTCGAATTAACTTTGTAGTGTAGACATACCCTTAGAGTTCTTTGAAGGGATTAACAAACATGCGGACAAGGGGGATCCAGTGGACATAGTATACTTAGATTTTCAGAAAGCCTTTGACAAGGTCCCTCACCAAAGGCTCTTAAGTAAAATAAGTTGTCGTGGGATAGGAGGGAAGGTTCTTTCATGGAGTGGTAACTGGTTACAAGACAGGAAACAAAGGGTAGGAATAAGTGTCCAGTTTTCAGAGTGGAGAGAGGTAACTAGTGGGGTCCCCCAAGGGACTGTTCTGGGAACAATCTTATTCAACTTATCTATAAATGATCTGGAGAAAGGGGTAAGCAGTGAGGTGGTAAAGTTTGCGGATGATACCAAACTGTTTAGGATAGTCAAGACAGAAGCAGACTGTGAGGAACTCCAAGAAGATCTCACCCAACTGAGTGATTGGGCAACAAAATGGCAAATGAAATTGAATGTGGAGAAGTGTAAAGTAATGCACATTGGGAAAAATAACCCCAACTATACGTACAGTCTGATGGGGGCTAATGTGGCTACGACAAATCAGGAAAGAGATCTTGGAGTTATCGTGGATAGTTCCCTGAAAACTTCCACACAGTATGCAGCGGCGGTCAAAAAGGCAAATAGGATGCTAGGAATTATTAAGAAAGGGATAGAAAATACGACCCAGAATATCTTACTGCCCCTGTATAAAACTATGGTACGCCCACATCTTGAATACTGTGTACAGATGTGGTCTCCTCACCTCAAAAAAGATATTTTGGCCTTGGAAAGGGTTCAGAAAAGGGCAAATAAAATGATTAGGGGTTTGGAACGGGTCCCATATGAGGAGAGGTTAAAGCGACTGGGACTTTTCAGTTTAGAAAAGAGGAGACTGAGGGGTGATATGACAGAGGTCTATAAAATCATGAGTGGTGTGGAGAGGGCCGATAAAGAAAAGTTATTTATTAGTTCCCTAAATAGAAGAACTAGAGGACACCAAATGAAATTAATGGGTAGCAGGTTTTAAACTAATAAAAGAAAGTTCTTCTTCACACAGCGTGTAGTCAGCCTGTGGAACTCCTTGCCAGAGGAGGCTGTGAAGGCTAGGACTAGAACTGAGTTTAAAGAGAAGCTGGATAATTTCATGGAGGTTAGGTCCATAAAAGGCTATTAGCCAGGGGATAGAAATGGTGTCCCTGGCCTCGGTTTGTCAGAGGCTGGAGAGGGATGGCAGGAGACAAATCGCTTGATCATTGTCTTCGGTCCACCCTCTCTGGGGCACCTGGTGCTGGCCACTGTCGGCAGACAGGCTACTGGGCTAGATGGACCTTTGGTCTGACCCAGTACGGCCGTTCTTATGTTCTTATGTACACCGAGGGAGATGGGATCCGAGCTGTGGGCGTGGGGCAGGATTCCTCAGGCCCTCCCAGCCCAGCCAGGCCCTCAGCAAACAGCCCCACCTCTGACCCCGCCCCCAGGAACTGCCCCATGAGGAGAGGGGGAGGGGGGGCCCTGGGGGTGTCTCAGGCTCTCCTGACCCATCTCCCTTGTGTGTTTGCTCCCCAGGGGCAGCGAGAAGATGGGGCCAGTCACCTTTGTCACCCTCTGCCTCCTCGGCTGCTTGTTCTGCAGCCCCGCGCTGGCAGGTGAGTCCTGGCCCGGCCCCTCGAGCCGGAGCCCCCGGGGGCTGGTTGCCGTGGTAGGAGCTGGGACATGGCTCCATTTCCCTCGGGGTTGCCAGTGTTACCTGCACAAACTTCTCTCTGCCGTCCATACTGGGACACGCACCTTTACCCAGTGCCTAGGGCTCAAGGCGCAGCCCTGTGAATTTACACACCCACGCTTACCCCATTCCTAGGGCTCAGGGTGCATCTTCCTGCGGGTTTGGCAGGATCTTTAGCCACTGAAAGAGCCTCACCCAGTCGTATCCTTCTCCTCTGTTGATTGACAATTCCCAACCAAGCAGAATGCACATGCCAAGCACACAGTGTCATGCTCCCCAGTCCGGGTGCAGGCACACTTCCCCCGTTGGCCAGGCAAGGTCCGTCTCTCTGGTCTTAGGCTGTGTCTCGGAGGTGAGTTCTTCTTTCCCAGGTCTTCCCCCTTCTCTTGGTGCTCCTGGTCTTCCTGCCTTTGCTTCTTTCCTTCTGCTTCTGTTACTTCCCATCTTCCTGCTCTCCTTCTTGGACCCCAGTTTATATCATGAAATCTGAGTCCTGCTTAGCTCGACCTTCACCAAGTATTTTAGTGTAATGTTCATAACAAAATTACCTAAGCAATCCTACCCCACCACCTTAACTGATTTGCACCTAGCAAAATTGATTGGACAGCAGACAGGAACAGTTACAGACCAGACCGAGCTCACACAGTCAACCGATAGGAAAGGGTCATAGGGTGAGGGTTCCTCAACATCCTCTATGGGGAAGCAGCTTCTGGCCAGACAGAACGGTGGTAGGAAAGTTTCCTTTACCCATCTTGAGATCTGGGTCTTTATCTGGTGACAGTGGGGAGCTAGCAGCGCAAAGTCCCCTCCGCACAGCCTGGTGGGACACTTTGTAGTACAATTTCAGTAGACGTGTCTCGAGGCCTACAGCTGATGGCTGCTGCCCTTCAGTCTGGCTGCAGAAGGCGGCTTTGGTTCAGGCCTAGCACAGCCTTCCCACATGGCTGCAGAAAAGCCGTATTGTTACACACCACTCCCACCGCGGTGCTGACCCTGCCTGTAGCCTTTGAACAGGCACACGCCCCGGGGCGCAGACGGTCAGTCGGCGTGACCATTGGGCACCTGGGCTTCTTCCCCTTTCCCCTCCTTCTGAAAACGCCCTCTCCCCGCCCACAGACAACTCTTTGCGAAATTGCTCTTTGGCAAATAGGCCTCTTCCTCGTAGAAAGAGGGTCACCAACGCCGGAAAACCCTTCTGGCTTTCGATTTGCTGTAGGAAGAACGCGAGTGCAGCGTGCACGTAAGCGAAGGGGTTCTGGAAAACGGCCGTTTCCCTCCCAATACTCTGTCGTGTGGCCATCGCGCCAACGGGCCGGCAAAGCCCCGACGGGCTTAATTTAAGCCAGTGCCCTTGTGTCAGTGTGTTAACTGTGTCACACTCGGGAACGGTGGCGCGATGGAGGCTCGAGAGCGTCTTTAAAATATAAAATCCACTGAGAAATACAAAATGCCAAGAGAGAAGGGCGGCAGCGCGTATCCCGTATGAAATAACGCTGCGTTCTGCGGGACAGCCACCCGGCCCCGCTACCGAGCCTTTACACCGCCTCTCCGCCGGATTCCGGGGAGAGCAAACCCTGTGACCGACACCGTCTATCCCAAAATTAGCGCTTTCAATGAGGTACCTTTGCGTGTCCAGGCCTCCCCATCACGTGTGCCCTGGACACACGCTCCATTGTCTTTGGAACAAAACTGTAGCTGCGGGGGGGCAGGGGGGGTTAAATGTCATTGCGACATTTTGGTTGAGGGGCTTGGCTGGAAGGGGGTGAACGGGAAGGGGAGGGAAGAGAAGAGGGAGACAGTGGGGGGGGCGCAGGACCTGGGGTGGAGTATGGGTGGCACAGTGCAGCCCTGAAGGGGGGCTGGGGCCTAGAGCAGCCCTCCCCAGTGACCTATGAGCTGCAGGCCCCGCCCCTTCTCAGCAGGGGGGTAGCGGAGCGCCCGGGGGGGGGCCGTCTGCTTCCCACCGCCACGGAGAAGCCGAGTGCAGTGGGCCGGGAGAGGGCGGCGGGGCGGAGGAGCCGGCCCCCAGGTGGGTGCCGGGGATCTTAACGACGAGTTGACTCGCTGACTGTCCGATAAGCATTGATTCGTCGACTAGTCAATCCCCCCCTCGCTGCCTCTCTGAAATAGAAGGAGCGGGGGGGGGGGGTACGTCGAAGTGGCCGCGCTGGGACTCTTGTGCGTTTCGAAGCAGGCACCCGCGTGCAGCCCGGAGTCAGCGGGATCCGCATCCCTCCTGTGGATGGTACAAGAGCCCCGGCTGGGCTGAAATCTGCTCTTGCACCTCTCACGGGAGGGACGCGGACGTGCCTATCGACTAGTCGACAGAAATTCCGTCGACTAGCCAGTCAACTGCACTTCAGCGTCCTTAGTCACTGCACCGCTCGCCGCCGCATTAAGTGCTGCGGGGAGGGGAACCCCCTGCTGCCCAGCCAGGCCCCCAAGTAATTCTCCGAGTCCCTCCAGTCCAGGGGCCAGTTGAGGGGCTGCTGCAGGGTGCCCAAAAGTGCGGGGTCCAGGGCAGCCAAACTGAAACATCCTCTGGATGGGGTGGCTGTGGGCGGGGCCACAGATTCGGGATTTCCCTCCGCAGATGACAGCTTCCCCCACCATCCCTGCTTCCCGGGGTGGGGCGGGGAGGGCTACGAACCACCCCACAGGGCCCTGCTTCCTGGCTTCCGAAACGGCGCCCACGCCCCGTTCAGACCAGAGACCCAGGGCTCCGTTCTGCGGCTGTGGGGTCTGGGCAGACCCGGCTTCTCCCGCAGCCCCAGGGCCGGGCGGCTCCCCCGGCCAGCCAAGGCCCAAACATGCTCCCGGTGCCAGTGTCCCGTGGGAGGGAAACGCCGGCGCCTCCGACCCAGGGTCTCACCGCGGGGCCTCCCGCCCCCCCGCCCCTCTCTCTGCAGAGCTACAAGCCACGTCCTGCCCCAAAGGATGGATGAACTATCAAGGCAACTGCTACGGGTTGTTCAGCCAACAGAGAACCTGGCAGGGGGCCGAGGTGAGAGGCTGGGGGCAGCGGGGCTCAGGGCGCTGGGCTGGAGCCTGAGCAGAGGCAGGTTAGGCGAAATATCAGGGAGGGCGCTGGGCGGGGGAGGGACGGGCGGAGTATCGGGGGAAGGGCGCCGGGCGGGGGAGGGGCGGGCGAAATATCAGGGAGGGCGCTGGGCGGGGGAGGGGTGGGCTGAGTATCGGGGGAAGGGCGCTGGGCTGGGCTGGGCTGGGCTGAGTATCGGGGGAAGGGCGCTGGGCGGGGGAGGGGCGGACTGAGTATCGGGGGAAGGGCGCTGGCGGGGGAGGGGCGGGCTGAGTATCGGGGGAAGGGCGCTGGGCGGGGGAGGGGCGGGCTGAGTATCGGGGGAAGGGCGCTGGGCGGGGGAGGGGCGGGCTGAGTATCGGGGGAAGGGCGCTGGGCGGGGGAGGGGCAGGCTGAGTATCGGGGGAAGGGCGCTGGGCGGGGGAGGGGCGGGCTGAGTATCGGGGGAAGGGCGCTGGGCTGGGCTGAGGGTCACCTCTGGCTGCGGACGGGGGTGCAGGGTTGGAGTCTCCCGGCTGCGCTGTCACAGCTTGTTCGTTAAACCTCCCCTAGGCCACCCCGGGGCGGGCGAGGTTCCCCGATTCGTCACCTCCAGAGAACGGCTCCGGTTTGGGATCTCCCTGGTAGCCCAGCCGTCCAGAGCTGTTCCTCAGGCTCCTTTCTGCCTCCCTAATTACACTTTTACACTTCACTTTCCAGAGTTTCTGCTCCTTTCTCTCTTCCTCCCTCGGATTCAATTCCCCTTGTCAGAGGCTGCTTCTGGCCTCTCGCTGCTTCCTCTCGCTGGCTCTTGAGCCGCGGTGGCACTTTCTTGGTTTGTAAGAACCCAAGAGCGGCCAGACTGGGTCAGACCGAAGGTCCATCCAGCCCAGCGTCCTGTCGGCCGACAGAGACCAGTGCCAGGTGCCCAGAGGAGGCGGACGAACAGGGAATCCTGACGTGACCCCCCTCCCCTGTCACCCGTTCCCAGCCCAGGACAGAGAGTCGATGGCCCCACGTCCCACACCAGGTCCCTTACTAGGTTGGTTAAGGTGGGCTAGACAGGTAAGTTGCTGCCCGGGGGGGCCGGGCCCCAGGCCTGTGCTGGACTCGCCCCTGCTGCTCCCTGGGGTGGCAGAAATGGGGGTAGCTGGTTTTGCCTCTTCTCCACCCAGAGCGAGTGCCAGGACTACGGGCAGGAGTCCCATCTCGCCTCCATTCTCAACGCCGGAGAAAATAACATGCTGTCCGACTATGTCAAGCAGCACCCAGCACAGACTGCACCCATCTGGATCGGACTCTCGGACCCTTCGCATGTGAGTGCCCGGCGCCCGCTCTGCCTGCGGCCCCTCCCGGGCCCTGGCTCTGTTCCCTGCTCAGGGAGGGGCTGTTGTGGGGCGGGGGGGTCCCAGGAGAGCAGGCTCTCCGGTGGGACGGGGTGAAAACAGGCTACAGCCGCCTGCGACGTCAGTCCCAGGGTCAGTGCCCAACACCCGGCCCAGAGCACAGCCCGCTGTGATTGACATCCGCACTGGTGACACTCGGCCCAGGCCCGTTGGGCTCCGACCGTTCAGCCCAGACCGAGAGTTGCCCCCCCCGAGACAAGATGTCTAGCCGAGGGCGCAGGCAAGGGGCAGCGCCTCAGGCCGAGGGAACAGTGCGGGGGCAGCAGAGCCCGGGGGGCGGGGGGCGTCTGTGGGTTTCCTGCTGGGCCTGGCCAGAGGGAGGTGGGTCCCCTGGCCAGAGGCACCTCAGCTCCCGGCCTTGTAGGGGACACTCGGGGATGCCCTCGGGCTGGGCACCTGGCGGGTGCTGCTGGCCCTGCTGGGTGGCTGGAGGGGGCAGAGCAATGAGCGCCCAGAGCTCGGGGAGGTGGGGGGTGCAGACTCCTGCAGGAAGCTCTCGCCCACCCACAGGCTGGTGCCACCCGCTAACCGCGCCCGACGGCGCTTGGTGCCTCCCTGCTCACTGGGGACGAAACGCCAGAGCCAGGGACCGGCTGGGCCACGTCACAGAGCGACCCCAGCGCGGCCCAGCGCCCCCAGAGCCGCAGCCCTGAGCTCGGCAGTGGGGAGCAGCCGCTGTCCGGGGGGTGGCTGGGAGAGCCTCGCGGCCTTGGGGGGACACAGAAAATGAGGCCGGCCGTGTGTCCCTGAGGGGCAGTGCCTGGCTTAGGCTGCAGCGGGCCCGAGATGGACATGCAGCTGGGGGGCAGCCCCGTCGGGGTGGCGGGCGCGGGGGGAAGGGGCCTGGCGACTCTCCCTTCGCTGGTGCTTTTCATGCTTCCCAGGGCTGGGCGGGTCCTGCCCATGGGCCCCTGGCTCCGGGCCGTCGCTGGGACCGTGGGACTCACGGGGTCTCCGCCCCTTTGTCTCTGCAGCAACACTTTTGGAAATGGACGGATCAGTCCCCAGTCAAATACACCTCTTGGGGTTTGAATCAGCCTGATCCAGTAGATAAAGGGGAGCACTGCGTGGTGTTGGAAAGACCAGGTGAGCCGGACGCTCAGCCCCTCTCCGCCCCCCCGCGCCCCCGGGGCCCTGCCGCGCTCTGCCCGCAGGCCCTGAGACACGGATCCGGCTGCCCCAGCGGCTGCAGGGCCGACCCCGACTCCTCTGTCTGCCCTGCCCCAGCCGGGGAGGGCAGTCGGGGAGGGGGGCCCTGGTGTGACCCGGTGACACTGCTGCCCCCAGCTCCCCTGGGTCTCTTTACGTCTGCACCATGACAGGCAGGAGACACACACACACACATATGTACACACTCGCACAAATATACGCACACGCGTGTACACACACACACACGGTCGCACTGGGGGACTCTGCTGCGCTGTCCCAGGCTGCTAGCTCTGAACCCCTCCTGCCCCCTACCCCAGGGCACCAGGCTGCGCTGGGCGAACACGGGGGCACGCAGGGATTTCGGGGCCAGAGCTGCGTGTGCTCCCTGCCGCGGGGTCGCCCACACGCCGGCGCCTGGTGAGAGGCCACAGGGTCGGCGCCGGCTGTTCCCAGGGCCCGGCACCGGCAGGGGACCCCCAGCAAACGCCGTCTCCAGGGAGCGGAGCCGGCGGAGCTGGGGGACGTGCCGGGCTGCTCACAGAGCCGGCAGGGCAGGGACACAGCCGGACAGCGACGGGGACCAGGCAGAGCGGGGGGTGAGGAGGGGCCGGTTTGCAGAGAGGTGAGAACAGGAGAAGGGCCAGAGTCACAGCGAATCCCCTGCCCGCCCCCGATCACTGGAGCTGTGTCCATGCAGGGAGACTTGCGGGTAGGGACGGGCTCTCCCCCCAATTCTGTTTGTCCCTGGGACATGCCTGGTCCTGCCATGAGCCTGGCGTGTTAAACAGCAGCAGAACCCGCCCCCCCGGGAGCAGGGCGCTGAGAAGGGCCCATGCCCCCCGCAGACTCCCTGCGACCTGGGGTGCTGCTGAGGGGCTGAGCCCGCCCCGCCCCAGGGCCGCCCTTCCCCCGCTCTCTGGCCACCGGGGCAGGAATCCCACTGCAGGCAGCCGGGCAGGGCGCAGCCAGCCCCAGAGCAAGGGGAGCGGTGCCCGAGGGAGGACCGTGCTCTGCGCACAGCAGCCTGGGAACACTGGCTCTGGGCAGGGACACGTCCCCTCGGCCGGCGGCTGGGCCCTGCCTGGCACAGCCGTGCCCATGGGGACAGCCAGGCCCCGGCGGGCAGGACATGGAGGGTGCCGGGGTGGGGCAGTTGCGTCGTGCTGTGCTTAAACAAAGCACACGAGATCGTTTATCGGGGAAAAGGCAGGACGCCGCATTTGTTGAGAGTACAACAGTAGCACATGCTTTCCAGTCACTCACACACATCATGCACGCGCAGTCCCGCCAGACGACGTGATAGTTACCAGTCCGATTCTGTACCAGTCTAGTGGCCAGTTAGACTGATCACAGAGGGGGAGCAGGGCCTTTGTCGGTCGATGGATCCGACGCTCCTTGGGAGTTGGTGGCAAGAGGAACCCACAGGTCCATGGCAAAGCACCCTGCTTTTATAACCCTTTCCTCTGTTGAAATCAATGGATTCTGCCGTGTCAGCCTGTGACCGGAGCGTTATCTCTTTGGTGTCAATCGTTCCCAAACGTCTCTTGAAGGCTCATCCTGTAATCAGTCGCCTTTGGGGGTGCCAGCTCCGCTTCGAGGCCCGTCAGTCTGCCAAGAATCCAATCACTCCTTATTATGGGTACACACTGGTGGTTAGAGATGGCTTCTTTGACATCTAGTCTTCGCCCACGCTCACCTTCCTTCTTCCGCCATCGGGTTCTGAGCGATAACTTTTGCACCTTATCTCGACACCTTCGTTCCCTTTTCACACACACAAGCAATGTTACAAGGATTCTCAAGGTTACGCGGCGCAATATTCATATCTGCATTGGGCAAAGCAAAAATGCATTGTAAATCTAGCAATTAAGGCCCTAGCCTTCAACATTCCTCTAATCTCATTAACACAAACACAATGCCAAAACCCGCTCTCTCTACTGAGGCCAATCACTAAACTTACTAAACTTTACAACAAAGAAATATACCTTAAACTAAAAGGGTTAATTTGATAACCTATTGACACCCATTTAATATGTTATCTCACATTACGATAGGGTCGGTACATATGCAATCTAAAATATGAATATAAAAAGAATAAAACTTCCAGTCCCAACAGCAGCCCCATCCCGGGGCAGGTCTCTCGCTGGCCTCTGCCCTGTGGCTGGGCTGGGGCAGGAGTCGGAGCACCCGGGCCAGGGGTCTCCCCGTCCCACGGAGCCTCCGTGTCTCTTTGCAGGGTGGGGCTGCCCCCTCTGGGCGCTCAGGCTCCACCCTGCCCCGCCCCCTCCTCGGGGCCGGGCCCAGGGGCTGGGAGCCTCCCCCAGGCACAAAACGGGGCAGGGGAGGGGCTGCTTATGGCCGGAATGGCCCAGCCTGCCCCCCCCCAGCTCACTGTTGTTTGTCTTTCTAGAGTTTAACAAATGGCACGATTATCCCTGCCACTGGACATTCTCGTTCATCTGCAAGAAAGAATCCCGTGGGAGACGTCTTGATGCACCTGGGGAGCCCCCAGCACCCGGGCAGTGAATCGGGTCCCTCCGGACGAGAGACCCGGGTCTCTCTGGCACCCCTGGGTGACCAGCTCCAGCACCCCGGTGCAAGGTCCCTGCTGCGGAGCATCGCTGTGTGACGCTGCCTCCCTCCGGCCCCGCCCTGCCCCCCGCTCCCGTCGCCCCCACGCTTGGCTCCGCAACCCCAGCGCCGTGAAATAAACGTCCCCTGAGCATCCAGCTCTGAGCGTGTCCCTCTCTCTCGTGCCTCCCTCTGCCACGGGCAGCCCCACACGGGGCCTGGCCCAGAACCCCCCCGAGCCCGCCCTGCGGGGGGACGGGAATGACCCAGGAATAAGAGTCTGTGTTCCCTGTAATTTTTAAGCCCCTGTGCAGAATGAATTTTATGTGCACCAATATGCAGATGTGCCGCACGTCATTGGTGCTGTCAAGGCTTCCTCCCCACTCCGGCGTGCTAAATGCAGTAGTAGGGGCCCGCAAAAGTACCCCAAAACCCTGTCTTTCCAGGCTTTGGTACGAAACTTCCCCCCAAAATCTTACAAACCTAGATTTGGGGAGAAAAATCCACTGCCACCGCCCAAGTAATAAGGGAAGAGATCACTTGGGAAATCTCAGCCCCGAAGCAAACACCAGGACACAGAAAAAATTTAACCACTACCAGGTAAATAAAAAAGAAAGAGAAAGAACTTTTATTATCACCACAACACTCCTGTTATAAGCATAATGGGTACGTCTAACCTACATCCCTTTTCAAGAAAGGGATGTAGATTAGGCACATCAATATTGCAAATGAAGCCGGAATTTAAATATCCCGTGCTTCATTTGCATAATGGCAGCCGCCGCTTTTTTCTGAAACAGGGCTTTTTTGGAAGAAACCCGGCACTTTAGACGGGGCTCTTTTGAAAATTAACCCCTTTTCCAACAGCGCCCGGAAGCCTGGGAGCCTCCCCCACGTCCGGGGCTGCGGGGCTGGCAGGTGGGGAGTTGAAGGGGGACCAGGTGGCGCCGGGTGCGCTGTGGGGGGAGTCGCAGGCACAAGGCCTGAGCGCAGCGGAGTTTTCCAGGAATGGCCCCAATGGCCGTGGCGGGCGGGCAGCAGCCCAGGGGGCAGCCATGCTGCAAGGACATGGGGCTGGAGAGTCGCCAACACCCCCGGGGGACGTGGCTGGGACCGGTCGAATGCAGGTCCCCAGGGCCACCTGCACAGAACGGACACGGACGGCTGGAGTGGCCACGTGACCGATGCCACTGCGGAGGACCCAGCGCACGCAGGATGGGGGGCTTCCCTCCGCAGGGGCAGGGGATCAAAGGATCCTGGGGGCTCCTCCACCTGTCTCCAGTCCCGCCCTGATCCCAACAGCCCCCTGCCAGGGACCGAGGGGGACGGGTTTGCTGGCCCGGCTGACACAGGACATGCCCCCGAGACGTGTAATCTGGCAGCTTGTTCCCTCTCCTCAGAGCCGGCCCCAGGGTTGCGGGGACTGAGGGACGCAGGGCGCTTTCCTTGGCCCTCCCACGATCCGGTTTGGCTTTCTTTATGTTTAATAAGCCCCTGGATTCGAACGCTCTGGCCCCGCGAGCTCCTTTGGGTAAGAGCCAAGGTGTAAATTGGTCCAGGGTGGACAGTCGGAAAATCTGTCTCCCTAGGCGGGTGGGGCAGCGCGGGGCTGGGTTCCCCAGGGAGGGGGGGAATCTCCATCCCTAGGGGTGTTGAAGTCCCGTCTTCACACAGCGCTGCCTGGGCTGGTTGAGTTGGGGCTGGTCCTGCCTTGGGCAGGGGGCTGGGCTCAGCGCTCCTGGGATTCTCTGATCAATTGCCCTCGGACGGCCCTTTGGGACGGGGAGACCCTGTTTGGGGGGTGGGGGATGGGTGACGACTTCTCCCTTGTGTAAGGGGGGGCTGGGGGGCACAGGGAGCACTGGGGTGTGTGAGGGGAGGTGGGGGATGGGTTATAACCTCTCCCCTGTGTGAGGGGCGGCTGGGGGGGGCACAGGGAGCACTGGGGTGTCTGAGGGGAGGTGGGGGATGGGTTATAACCTCTCCCCTGTGTGAGGGGGGGCTGGTGGGGCACAGGGAGCGCTGGGGGGTCTGAGAGGAGGTGGGGGGATGGGTTATAACCTCTCCCCTGTGTAAGGGGAGGCTGGGGGGGCACAGGGAACACTGGGGTGCATGAGGGGAGGTGGGGGATGGGTTATAACCTCTCCCCTGTGTGAGGGGGGGCTGGGGGGGGCACAGGGAGCACTGGGGTGCATGAGGGGAGGTGGGGGATGGGTTATAACCTCTCCCCTGTTTAAGGGGGGCTGGGGGGGCACAGGGAGCACTGGGGTGTCTGAGGGAAAGTGGGGGGATGAGTGATAACCTCTCCCCTGTTTAAGGGGGGCTGGGGGGGCACAGGGAGCGCTGGGTCTTGTCCTGGGGATAGTGTCCAGCACCTCCCCACAGGGCAGGGCCCGTTCAGACCCCTCACACAGGCCGGGAGCTGCTGCGGTGACAGAGGACGGGGGAGCCTGTTCCCAGAACCCCCCACCAGCCCCATCTGAGATCCCACACGGCCAGCCCCAGCCTGCCCCCTGCCCCCACCCTGGGCCCCTCCCACACGGCCAGCCCCAGCCTGCCCCCTGCCCCCCACCCTCGGCCCCTCCCACACGGCCAGCCCCAGCCTGCCCCCTGCCCCCCACCCTCGGCCCCTCCCACCCGGCCAGCCCCAGCCTTCCCCCTACCCCCCACCCTCGGCCCCTCCCACACGGCCAGCCCCAGCCTGCCCCCTGCCCCCCACCCTCGGCCCCTCCCACCCGGCCAGCCCCAGCCTTCCCCCTACCCCCCACCCTGGGCCCCTCCCACACGGCCAGCCCCAGCCTGCCCCCTGCCCCCCACCCTGGGCCCCTCCCACACTGCCAGCCTGCCCCCTGCCCCCCACTTCAGCCCCTCCCACACGGCCAGCCCCAGCCTGCCCCCTGCCCCCCACCCTCAGCCCCTCCCACACGGCCAGCCCCAGCCTGCCCCCTGCCCCCACCCTCGGCCCCTCCCACACGGCCAGCCCCAGCCTGCCCCCTGCCCCCCACCCTGGGCCCCTCCCACACTGCCAGCCTGCCCCCTGCCCCCCACCTCAGCCCCTCCCACACGGCCAGCCCCAGCCTGCCCCCTGCCCCCCACCCTGGGCCCCTCCCACACTGCCAGCCTGCCCCCTGCCCCCCACCTCAGCCCCTCCCACACGGCCAGCCCCAGCCTGCCCCCTCCCCCCCACCCTGGGCCCCTCCCACACGGCCAGCCCCAGCCTGCCCCCTGCCCCCACCCTCAGCCCCTCCCACACGGCCAGCCCCAGCCTGCCCCCTACCCCCACCCTCAGCCCCTCCCACACGGCCAGCCCCAGCCTGCCCCCTGCCCCCCACCCTGGGCCCCTCCCACCCGGCCAGCCCCAGCCTGCCCCCTGCCCCCCACCTCAGCCCCTCCCACACGGCCAGCCCCAGCCTGCCCCCTGCCCCCCACCTCAGCCCCTCCCACATGGCCAGCCCCAGCCTGCCCCCTGCCCCCCACCCTCAGCCCCTCCCACACGGCCAGCCCCAGCCTGTCCCCTGCCCCCCACCCTCAGCCCCTCCCACACGGCCAGCCCCAGCCTGCCCCCTGCCCCCCACCTCAGCCCCTCCCACACGGCCAGCCCCAGCCTGCCCCCTGCCCCCCACCTCAGCCCCTCCCACAGGCCAGCCCCAGCCTGCCCCCTGCCCCCCACCCTGCCCCTCCCACACGGCCAGCCCCAGCCTGCCCCCTGCCCCCCCACCCTCAGCCCCTCCCACACGGCCAGCCCCAGCCTGCCCCCTGCCCCCCACCCTGGCCCCTCCCACACGGCCAGCCCCAGCCTGCCCCCTGCCCCCCACCCTCGGCCCCTCCCACACGGCCAGCCCCAGCCTGCCTGCCCCCACCCTGGCCCCTCCCACACGGCCAGCCCCAGCCTGCCCCCTGCCCCCCACCTCGCCCCTCCCACACGGCCAGCCCCAGCCTGCCCCCTGCCCCCCACCCTGCCCCTCCCACCGGCCAGCCCCAGCCTGCCCCCTGCCCCCCACCTCAGCCCCTCCCACAGGCCAGCCCCAGCCTGCCCCTGCCCCCCACCCTCAGCCCCTCCCACAGGCCAGCCCCAGCCTGCCCCCTGCCCCCCACCCTAGCCCCTCCCACCGGCCAGCCCCAGCTGCCCCCTCCCCCCACCCTCGCCCCTCCCACACGGCCAGCCCCAGCCTGCCCCCTGCCCCCCACCCTGGCCCCTCCCACACGGCCAGCCCCAGCCTGCCCCCTGCCCCCCACCCTCGGCCCCTCCCACACGGCCAGCCCCAGCCTGCCCCCTGCCCCCACCCTCGCCCCTCCCACACGGCCAGCCCCAGCCTGCCCCCTGCCCCCCCACCCTCGCCCCTCCCACACGGCCAGCCCCAGCCTGCCCCCTGCCCCCCACCCTCCCCACGACCCCTACCAAAACCATCCGGCCAGCCCCAGCCTGCCCCCTGCCCCCCACCTCAGCCCCTCCCACAGGCCAGCCCCAGCCTGCCCCCTGCCCCCCACCCTCAGCCCCTCCCACAGATGCCAGCCCCAGGCCTGGCCCCTGCCCCCCACCCTGCCACACTCTCCACACGGCAAAAACAGACCCCAGCCTGCTTCCCCTCCCCCCCCCTAGGCAGGCCGGGCCTGCCAGCACGGCCAGCCCCAGCCGCCCCCTGCCCCCCACCTGCCCCTCCCACACGGCCAGCCCCAGCCTGCCCCCTGCCCCCCACCCTGGCCCCCCCACACGGCCAGCCCCAGCCTGCCCCCTGCCCCCCCCCTCGCCCCTCCCACACGGCCAGCCCCAGCCTGCCCCCTGCCCCCACCCTCAGCCCCTCCCACACGGCCAGCCCCAGCCTGCCCCCTGCCCCCCACCCTGGGCCCCTCCCACCCGGCCAGCCCCAGCCTGCCCCCTGCCCCCCACCTCAGCCCCTCCCACACGGCCAGCCCCAGCCTGCCCCCTGCCCCCCACCTCAGCCCCTCCCACATGGCCAGCCCCAGCCTGCCCCCTGCCCCCCACCTCAGCCCCTCCCACACGGCCAGCCCCAGCCTGTCCCCTGCCCCCCACCCTCAGCCCCTCCCACACGGCCAGCCCCAGCCTGCCCCCTGCCCCCCACCCTCAGCCCCTCCCACACGGCCAGCCCCAGCCTGCCCCCTGCCCCCCACCTCAGCCCCTCCCACACGGCCAGCCCCAGCCTGCCCCCTGCCCCCCACCCTCGGCCCCTCCCACACGGCCAGCCCCAGCCTGCCCCCTGCCCCCCACCCTCAGCCCCTCCCACACGGCCAGCCCCAGCCTGCCCCCTGCCCCCCACCCTGGGCCCCTCCCACACGGCCAGCCCCAGCCTGCCCCCTGCCCCCCACCTTCGGCCCCTCCCACACGGCCAGCCCCAGCCTGCCCCCTGCCCCCCCACCCTCGGCCCCTCCCACACGGCCAGCCCCAGCCTGCCCCCTGCCCCCCACCCTCAGCCCCAGTCCTGAATCTCCTCCTGAACCCTAAAAATCTCATTCCCAGCCAGAGCCCACACCCCAGCCAGAGCCCTCACCCCCCAATCTTCAGCCCCCTCCCACAGTCCACATGCTTGAGCCCCTCTCCTCCCCCCCACTCCTCATCCACATGCACAATGAATTGCACCAGTATGGAGGTGCCGTGTGGTACATGATGTGCACATGGGTGCACATAACAACATTCATTCTGCACAGGGGCAAAAAATGACAAGGAACACCAGCCTGCTTTGTTCCCATCCCTCCCCCCGAAGGGCAGGCTCTGGGGTGCTGGGCCAGGCCGGGTCTAGGCATGTAAGCGGGTAGTCAATTAACAGATATGCAAGAGCTTACAGGTTAATGCTGTGGGACTCACGCGCCCCGCTCCCCCTGCCCCGCCAGTAATTTTATTAGCAGGTTGACGAGCAGCCCGGCTCAGTCCTGGCTTGCCCTGGGTCCTGGACCTACCCGCACTCCGGCTCTGCATTCACAGTGTCTTAGGAGCCAGGCGGGCCGGCAACCCGGCTCAGTTCTGGCTCACACCAGGTCCAGGAGCTCAAACCTGCCCCCCCAGACAGGGGCTGCTGCCTCCCTGCACTGCTGTGGTCAACACTCGTGGACCAGCCCCCGCCTGGCACCCCGCGCTGCTGCCGCTGTATGAGAGGTAGCACTGCGGAGTGGGGGCCCCTCGGGGGCGGGGGCGGAGCGCACTGGCTGCTGGTCCCGCCCCCGAGACGATAGAAGAGTCGAGTGACCAATAAGAATTCGTGAGGCTCCTCGACTAGTCAATTAAGCGACATTTAACAGCCCTGGCCCGGCCCCACGCGGGGCTGCCCGTGGCAGAGGGAGGCACGAGAGAGAGGGACACGCTCAGAGCTGGATGCTCAGGGGACGTTTATTTCACGGCGCTGGGGTTGCGGAGCCGAGCGTGGGGGTGAGGGAGCAGGCAGGGGGTCAGGGCGGGGCTGGAGGGAGGCAGCGTCACACAGCGATGCTCCGCAGCAGGGACCTTGCAGCCGGGGGCGCCGGAGGGACCCGATTCACTGCCCGGCTGCTGGAGTTGGCCCAGGCGCATCGAGCTGCCTCCCACGGGATTCTTTCTTGCAGACGAACGGGAAAGTCCGGTCACAGGGATAATCGTGCCATTGGTTAAACCCTGGAAAGACAAACAGCAGTGAGCTGGTGGGGGGGGAGGCAGACCGCGCTGTTCCTGCCATAAGCAACCCACCCGCCCCCCCCGTTCTGTGCCCCAGGAGAGGATCCCAGCACCTGGGCCGGGCCCTGAGGGGGGAGGGGGGCAGATGGAGCCTGTCACTGAAGCCTGTGCCAAGACACACATGTATCAGGGGCAGAGTTAAGGTTACATGGGCAGCCTTGGACAGGCCCTTTCTCAACTCTGCAACCATCATGTTCCTTTAACACATTTTTGGGTGCAATTTATAAACAGTTTAAAAAAGTAGCAAATAAGTTCCCATGCCCTGGGAACAGCCGGCGCCAACCCTGTGGCATTTCACCAACCACCAACATGTGGGCGACCCCACAGCAGGGAGCAAATGCAGCTCTGGTCCCAAAATCTTTGCGTGCCCCCGTGTTTGCCCAGAGCAGCCTGCCCGGTGCCCTGGAGAAGGGGGCTGGAGGGGTTCAGAGCCAGCACCCTGGGACAGCGCAGTGGAGTTCCCCAGTGCAACTGTGTGTGTGCGTGTGTCTGCCTGTCTCCTGCCTGTCACAGCAGCAGACATGGATGGACCCAGGGGAGCTGGGGATCAGCAGTGTCACCTGCTCAGACCCGGGTGTGACGTAGTGGGGGGCTGTCTGTCTGCTCTGTAACCCGGTGTCCCCCCCACCTGGCTGCACTGTGCTGTGTGATTCCCACTGACTCGCCCACAGCCCAGACATCTCGTCCCAGCCTGAGCAGATAACAAGGCTCTTCCCAGGGCGGGGGGGGGGGGGCCTGGGAGCTGGGCAGTCTAGGCTGGGGGAAGCCTGAAGGGAGCAGACTAAGTCCAGGACAGGGGGTTCAGGGGCCCGGGAACCCCTCCCCCCAAGAGGACGAGGGCTCTGCCCTGGCTCCTCTCTCAGCATCGCGCCCGTGCTGCGCTGCGTCTCTGAGAACCATTAAAAGCTTCTACTCTACTGGCCGCCTGAGAGTCACGTCTGGCTGCGGACGGGGGTACAGGGTCGGGGGCTCCCCCACGTGTCGTCACACACCCCTCCCCCCCCAACTGCCCTCCCGGCTGGGGCAGGGGAGACAGAGGAGCCGGGGTCGGCCCTGCAGGGCGCTGGGGCAGCCGGAGCCGTGCCTCAGGGCCCGTGGGCAGAGCGCTGCAGGGCCCTGGCCGGGCGGGGGTGGGGGGCTGAGCTGCCGGCTCACCTGGTGCTCCCAACACCACGCAGCGCTCCTGTTTACTTGGCGGGTCAGGCTGCTTCGGGGCCCAAGCGGTGAATTTGGCCGGCGACTGATCCGTCCATTTCCAGAAGCGATTCTGCAGAGACAAAGGGGCGGAGACCCCGTGAGTCCCAAGGTCCCAGCGACGGGCCTGGAGCCGGAGGCCCAAGGGCAGGACTTGCCCAGCCCTTGGAAGCATGAAAATCACCAACGAACCCCCCGCCCCAGCCCACCCCAGGGCAGTGGCTACTCCCCACTGCCGAGCTCAGGGTTGTGGCTCTGGGGGGTGCTGGGGGCTCCTGGGGTCGCTCTGTGACATGGCCCAGCCGGTCCCTGGCTCTGGCGTTTTGTCACCCGGGAGAAGGGGGAGGCCGAGAGCCATCGGGCACGTTTAGCGGGTGGCACCAGCCTGGGGGGGGGGAGCCTCCTGCAGGAGTCTGCGTCGACCCTCCCCGCCCAACGCGCCAGCTCCGCCCGCGCTCTGGGCGCTCATTGCTCTGTCCCCTCGGCCAGCCAGCAGGGCCAGCAGCACCCGCCAGGCTCCCAGCCCCAGTGCCCAGAAACGGCCCGGGACGCTGGGAGTGCGGATTTCGTAGATTTATCCAGGTGCGAGCCCCACACGCTGACACGGCATCGCCCTGGTGACCTCCGCTCAGCTCTGGCTCGGGGACAAGCCACAGCCCAGCAAGCCCGGAGCAGCGGAGACGTGGGATGCGGAGGGGCCCAGCGAGGAACAGGGGGCAGAACCAGCAGCAGCAGGAGCCGGGGAGCAGCCCATGGAGCAGGCTGCGACTGTGGGACACGGCGGTGGAGTAAGGGGGGCGAGATTTATGGGGGAGCAGCAGCGGCTGGGCAGGGCCCCAGAGGGAGACACTAACGGAGCCTGGCCTGGAAATCCGCCTGGTTTCAGGACTAGAGCCTGGCCCAGAGACGCCCCTGGCACTGGCTGCGGAGCCCTGGCTCTGGACTGGGCCAGCCCAGGGCCAAACAAGAGCTGCTGGGGCATCATTGATTCACTCTCTGCAGCTCGGGGGTATCGGCACCTCCCCTTCCTGCCCGATCCATAACCGCCCCTTCCTGAGCTGGGGTCTGGAGGTTCTCGGGACCCCGAGTGTCCCCTACGAGGCCGGGAGCTGAGGTGCCTGCAGCCAGGGGACCCCACCTCCCTACGGCCAGGCCCAGCAGGAAACCCACAGACTGACAGACTCCGCCCCCGCACTGTTCGCTCGGCCTGTGGGGCTGCCCCTTGCCCGCACCCTCGTCTAGTCGTCTCGTCTCGGGGGGGCGGGCGTCACGTTATTGGATTTGAAAGTGAGCAGAGAGATTGCTGCTGCCCCCACACGGGGCGTTTGCCCCAAATCCGGTACAAAGGGGGCCAGGCGAGGTGTCAGACGAAAGCTTGTGCCCTACTGATTCTGTGTCTCCTACTCGTGTACCTGTGGGACGTCTGTGTGTGGGGTTATCACTACGGGCTCGGTGCCGGTGCTGTGAGTGTCTCTGCCTGAGACAGAGCCATGGGCCTGGGCTGCCTGTCGTGAGGAAGGACTGGCCGACGAATGACTGTGCTAAGTAGCACGGCCCCAGGGACAATGAACAGGGCTATGCAGCACTTGAAAGACTAACAAGATGGTTTATTAGCTGATGAGCTTTTGTGGGCCAGACCCGCTTCCTCAGATCAAATTGTGGAAGAGAATTGGCACGACCATATTTTCTTCCACAATTTGATCTGAGAAAGTGGGTCTGGCCCACGAAAGCTCATCACCTAATAAACCGTCTTGTTAGTCTTTAAAGTGCCGCATAGCCCTGTTTTTCGTTTCAGCCAGACCAGACTAACACGGCTACATCGCTATTACTATCCCAGGGACAACGGCTCTCCCAGAGGCCAACACACACCTGGGGAATGCGTCTGGACCCCTGCAGACCAGCCAGTATCTCAGGGCTGCTGGCATGTGAATCACGCCATCCTGTGACCAGCTCCAGCGTGGGAGACACCAGGAATGGCTATCAAGTGCCATGAGCTGGACTCCATTTTGTCATCAATCTTGCTCCTGATCCCAGAGGCGGCCTTGCTAGGGGCAGAGAGGCGGGAAGAACCGTGGGCCCACCCTGACATAGGCTATTGCTGTGGTTGGAAAACCGGAAGCCCATTGTATTCAAGAAGTTAGTGGGTCTTCCCTGTTCCCGTCTGCCAACTAGAAAACAGGCTTTGGCCTGCTCTTAGCAAGGGAAATTCCCAGCTCGCTCGCTCGTTAGAGAGACAGGCCGTGCCCGGCGAGGCTGAGCTCGTTCCAGAGTTGAGATACGCGCCGAGGTAAACAGCCTGTCTGGGGGAATCCTCTCAAACAGGCAGGTGGTTGGTTTTGGGGGTTTTTTTCCCTCTGCACGTAGTTAGCTGCCACTCTTAGGATTTTGTGCACAGGATCGGTATCGTTTACTGTTCCCAACGCCCTTTGGACTTCCCGAAGGACCTGGAACTGTACAGAGGTGCCTTTCGGACCTGGCCCAGGAGTCCGTCCCTTGCTGAGCCGGAGTCCCCAGCAACCCAGAGGGATGTTCTGAGCCTTCTCTTGCCTTTTCTTTTCATATCACCTGTAAGATCTAATACACCTGGCATGTATTTGCATTAAGCCATTTCTGTCTTCTTGGTTACCCTCCGAACCTGAGCACAGAGTCTGGTTGGCCCAGCCTCAGAAGTAAGACAGATGGACACCAGAGACTGCTAAGCTGGCACTTTGTAACATCTCTGCTGAGAGCCTGCACCCAGAACTGGTGACCGGTGCGTGTGACGTATTCTCCTTAACAGCCGCACTCTCGGCCTTTTCTTTCTTTTGTTAATGAACCTTTAGCGTTTAGATTCTAAAAGACTGGCCCAGCGTGGTCTTGTGGGTAAGATCCAAATTGTAAATTGACCTGGGGACTGTGGCTGGTTCTTTGGGACTGGGAGGACCCATTTGGGGTAGGCAAGATGGGGTTCTACAACCCCTCACCTGGGGCTGATTGTGGCACAGGGAGAGCTGGGGTGTCTGAAGGGTTTTGCTCATGAGGCTTCCTCCTGGCCAGATTGGCAGCTGGCACGCTCGGTGTGACTGGTTTGTGGCTTGTTTGGGAAAGGTCTCCAGTCTGGGGCTGTAAGTAGCTCTGGTTTTGAGCAATTTGCCCTGAGCAGATGTCCTCAGCGGTGCCCAGACCCGGCCCGGTCCGTCACAGTGGGGCTGACTTGCGGTCTGGGCTGAACAGTTGGAGCCCAACTGGCCTGGCGTGAGTGTCACCAGCGTGGATGTCAATCACAGCGGGCTGTGCTCTGCGCCGGGTGTTGGGCACTGGCCCTGCGACTGACATCACAGGCGGCTGTAGCCTGTTTTCACCCCGTCCCACTGGAGAGCCTGCTCTCGTGGGACCCCCCTGCCCCACACCATTCCCTCACTGAGCAGGGAACAGAGCCAGGGTCCGGGAGGGGCCTCAGGCAGAGCGGGCGCCGGGCACTCACATGCTTAGGGTCCGAGAGTCCGATCCAGATGGGTTCATGGTTTTCCTTGTGCTGCTTGACATAGTCGGCCAGCATGTCTTTCTCTCCGTTGCTGTGAATGGAGGCGAGATGGGTCCCCGCTCCGTGCTCCTGGCATATGGCCTGGGTGGAGAAGAGGCAAAGCCAGTTACCCCATTTCTGCCACCCCAGGGAGCAGCAGGGGCGAGTCCAGCACAGATCTGGGACCAGGCCTCCCCGGGGCAGGAACTTACCTGTCTCACCCACATTAACCAACCTAGTAAGGGACCTGGTGTAGGACATGCTGCCCATAGCTCCTCTTCCTCAGGGGCTGGGAATGGGCGATGGGGAGGGATCACGTGAGGATTCCCTGGTCTGTTCCCTCCCTCTGGGGCACTTGGCATGGGCCGCTGTGGGCCGACAGGACACTGGGCTGGACGGGCCTTTGGTCTGACCCAGTCTGGTCGCTCTGATGTTCTTACAAACCAAAAAAGTGCCACCGCGGCTTTAACAACTAACAAGAGGAAGCAGCGAGAGACCAAAAGGCAGCCTCTGACAAGTGGGATTGAATCTGAGTGAGAATAGGAAGGAGTAAGAGCTCCGTCCAGTGAAGTGCACAAATACAATTAAGGTGGTAACTGGAGGGAGAGGCACCGCTAGCCAAAGACTGAACAAGGAACAACAAATTTTCTTCCGTTACCCCGGAAGCAGGAAGCCGGCAACACAACCAGTGCGGCCGCCCCCCGCTGGGGGGTGAGATCAGCCCTCCCGGCCGATAGGGTCATTGCGGAGACACCCAGTGAATTCTTTGCCTCGCTCCCACGGCTGGGCTACCAGGAGAGCCCCGACCCCGAGCCGCTCTGTGTAGGTGACGGATCTGGGACCCTCTGGGGGGCCCCTAGAGGAGGTTTTGGGAACAAGCCACCAGGGCCAGAGGGGACTCTCCCACGAGTTCTGCGGGAGCGTCCCTGTGACGTGGCAGAACGACCGACTGTCGTGTGTCACCTGCCACTGAAATCGGCTTCTGCAGCAAGCTGCTGGAGGACAGGGCCCGGCGCCCCTGTTTTGAGAGAGCGCCCGAGGCCCCTCCGGTTCCAGGAACCCCTCGCTGGCGCTGGGACGAGGGGGGCGCACAGGAGAGAGCGGAAAGCTCACACGCGTAGATGAATCGAATGAGCTGCGGAGGAGTCAACGTGGCGTTCGTAACGGGAAATCCTGCCTCACCGAGCTACTGGCACAACCGGCCTGTGGCCGAGGGGATCCAGACGCTCTGGTGGATTTGGACTTTCAGAAAGACTTGGACAAGGTCCCTCACCAAGGACTCTGAAGCGAAATGAGCCCCTGTGGGATACGAGGGAAGGTCCTTTCCTGGAGAGATAACTGGTTAAAGGCAGGAGACCCAGGGTGGGACAGCCGGTCGGTTTTCAGAGTGGGGAGAGAGAAGCAGAGGTGCGCTCGGGGGTCTTTGCTGGGACCAGCGCTAGTCGACACAGTCCTAAATGATGTAGAAAAAGGGCAGACGCAGAGCGGTGGCGAAGTCTGCAGATGACACACTCTCAGCTACACTGGGTGAATTGTGTGGCTGTGTCGTAAAGAGCTGGTTTTGTATTAGCGTGAGCAGGCTGTGTAGAAGCTCTGTAATGACGTGGGACATCGGTGGCCTCTCTAAAGAGCAGCAGGAGGAATGTTAGTGGGATAAACTGTTTGGATTTAGATTGCTCTGCACGTTGCCTTCCTCTGGCAGATCTCACACGTTGCTGTGTGAATTTCACCCTCTTGCCTTATTACGTGGTATGGAAAAGGAGACTGAACTTCCTGTCCTGCTCCATGTGAGCCGGGGGAGGGGAGTACGGGGAGGGGCTGGGGAAGGAATCAGGGATGTGGGTCCCGGAGGGCCTTGCACGAGAAGGGCGTGAAGGAACGGGGCACCCCGGGGGACACAGTGCCAGTCACAGACCTGGACGTGCGAGGAACGGGCCCAAGGGAAAAGGAAAGCCCGAGATCCGGAGCAGCTGTACGAACGCTCCGCGCCCGGCTGGGACGAAGGCTCCAGACATCGGTGAGGAGGGAGGATGGGGAGGAGGGATGATCTGGGACAGGCAAACCCCACTGACCCAGCAAGACCCACAGGCCTGCCTGAGGGAGAATCGCCAGACAGATGGGCGAGAGGAGGAGGCTTTGGCCATTCTGCAACAGGAGGGCATCGGACGTGTGTCTGGCTGAGGCCCGGCTCCCAACTCGTGTTCAGCCGGACTGGCCACCCGACCTATTGCAGCCGCAGGTAGGACAGGTAACTGCAAACCTGGCTGCAGAACCGCTGGCCGGCACGAACGGTGCCCGTGCTGTTTGTAATGTTTCGGCGGCGGCACTGATAAACGCGGTGTATTCTGCAGCAGCAGCAGTGAAAAATAGCAAACGAGGGTTGGGACTCAGTAAGAAGAGGGTAGAGGAAAAGACAGAAAATGTCATCGTGACTGCGTATCAATCCATGACACGCCCGCCTCTTGAATACTGTGTCCAAGTGTGGTCACCCCAGCTCAAAACCCGCTGCCTTAGCACTGCAAAAGAGTCAGAAAAGGCAACGAAACTGATTAAGGGTCTGGCCTGGCTTCCGCATGAGCAGAGATCTGGACTTATGGAAAGGATGACTAAGGGGGGATAGGAGAGAGGTCCATAATGTGACTCGTGTAGCGACGGTGGATAAGGAAGTGTTATTTAGGCCTTCTCATAACACAACAACTAGGGTCACCCAATGAAATGACCGGGTAGCAGGTTTAAAACAAACAAACGGAGGTTTTTCTTCCCAGAGCTCCAAGACAACAGTGGAACTCCTCGCCGCAGGGTGTTGTGAAGGCCAAGATTCTAACAGAGCTCAAAAAAAAAAAAGAGCCAGATAAGTTCCTGGAGGTCAATGGCTATTGCCAGGATGAGCTGGAATGGTGAACCTAGCCTCAGTCTGCCAGAAGCTGGGAATGGGCGACATCACCCGATAATTGACCTGTTCTGCTCTGGACCCTCTGCTTAGACCTTTGGTCTGACCCAGTCTGGCCGTTCTCAAATTCCTACGTACACGGGGCCCCGTCGCATCCTCTGGCCCCGCACAGCGACTCCCTGAGCCCGGCAGCCGGCACAGGGCGGCCCCGGGGACCTCGGCACGGCCCTGCCAGCGGAGCTGAGGCAGCGGCTCCGGCACACGGAGCTGGGGGCAGGAGGCTCCGGAGCCGGGCGCTGGGGGAGACGTGAGCCCCCTGGGACCGGCCGCCCCTGGCGTCCCCGTTCACACAGCTCGCCCCACGCTCTGTGGGGCCAGGGGAGATGGTGCCCACCGGGCCAGGGCTACATCGGACTCTGCTCCCCAGCCCGGCCCGACAGGTTCCTCCCTCCCAGCCTGTGCCCAGCTCTGGGCTCCCCCACCCGCCCTACCGGGGCTGCCTCCCCTCCCCCGCCCAGCACCTCCCTGATACTCAGCCCGCCCCTCCCCCGCCCAGCGCCCTTCCCCCGATGCTCAGCCCGCCCCTCCCCCGCCCAGCGCCCTCCCTCCGATGCTCAGCCCGCCCCTCCCCCGCCCAGCGCCCTTCCCCCGATACTCAGCCCGCCCCTCCCCCGCCCAGCGCCCTTCCCCCGATACTCAGCCCGCCCCTCCCCCGCCCAGCGCCCTTCCCCCGATACTCAGCCCGCCCCTCCCCCGCCCAGCGCCGCCCCTCCCCCGCCCAGCGCCCTCCCTCCGATACTCAGCCCGCCCCTCCCCCACCCAGCGCCCCTCCCCCAATACTCAGCCCGCCCCTCCCCCGCCCAGCGACCTCCCTCCGATACTCAGCCCGCCCCTCCCCCGCCCAGCACCCTTCCCCCGATACTCATCCCGCCCCTCCCCCGCCCAGCGCCCTTCCTCCAATACTCAGCCCGCACCTCCCCCACCCAGCGCCCTTCCCCCAATACTCAGCCCGCCCCTCCCCCGCCCAGCGACCTCCCTCCGACACTCAGCCCGCCCCTCCCCCGCCCAGCACCCTTCCCCCGATACTCATCCCGCCCCTCCCCCGCCCAGCGCCCTTCCTCCAATACTCAGCCCACACCTCCCCCGCCCAGCGCCCTTCCCCCGATACTCAGCCCGCCCCTCCCCCGCCCAGCGCCCTTCCTCCGATACTCAGCCCGCCCCTCCCCCACCCAGCACCCTTCCTCCGATACTCAGCCCGCCCCTCCCCCACCCAGCGCCCTTCCTCCAATACTCAGCCCACCCCTCCCCCACCCAGCACCCTTCCTCCAATACTCAGCCCACCCCTCCCCCACCCAGCGCCCTTCCTCCAATACTCAGCCCACCCCTGCCCCACCCAGCACCCTTCCTCCAATACTCAGCCCACACCTCCCCCGCCCAGCGCCCTTCCCCCGATACTCAGCCCGCCCCTCCCCCGCCCAGCGCCCTTCCCCCGATACTCAGCCCGCCCCTCCCCCACCCAGCGCCCTTCCCCCGATACTCAGCCCGTCCCTCCCCCGCCCAGCGCCCTTCCCCCGATACTCAGCCCGCCCCTCCCTGCTCAGCCTCCAGCCCGGCGCCATTTGCCCCAGCCTCTCACCTCAGCGTGGAACCAGGTTGCCTTTTGGGTGAAGAACCCGTAGCAGTCATCGTGGTAGTGGAGCCATCCCCGGGGGCAGGACGCGTCTCGTGGCGCTGCAGAGAGAGGGGCCGGGGGGCGGGAGGCCCCGCCGTTAGCACCTGAGTCAGAGGCGCCGGCATTTCTCTCCAACGGGACACTGACACCGGGAGCGTGTTTGGGGGCTTGGCCGGCTGGGGGAGCCTCCCGGGGCAGGTCCACGCTGCAAGACTAGTTCGAAATAACTTAGTCCGCCTCTACACAGCAGGCAGATATATTGAAATAGCGTCACAGCACTGTCCAGCTGGAGGACTCCTTACTCCGACTCCCACGACCCTCAGTGCGTGAGGAGTGAGGGACGCCGGTCCCTAATTAAAAGCACCAAATCTGGGAATGAACAATGTCAGTCACAGGGTTTCTCAGAGATTTCTTTGGAGAAAGGGCAAGGCGGCTGTCCTGCTGAACTCAGCATTAAATAGCACGGGATACGTGATGCGGCTCTTCTCTCTTTGCATTTTCTTCATCGTGATGTTACATTTTCAATGTACACTCAGCCCTCCACAAAGTAACCGTTCCCGATCACTGCCCCCGTAACCCGCTGAAACAAGGGCATCGGGCGATATTAAGTCAGTCGGGGCAGTTTAGTGTGTTGATACCAAAGTTCATGGTTTAATGTGGTCATATCAAAGATGGACCCCGCGGGGACAGGGCCGGCCAGTGGGCGGAGAACATGGGGGCAGGACGGGCCCCATCACTGCCAGGGGCTGAGCGCACATTGCCCAGGGCGGCCCCACCCGATCCCCAGGGGAAAAGCCGACCTCGGGGGGCATTTCAGACTCCTCCTCTCCCCCCATCCCTGGGAGGGACCATGGGGCTGGGCCCCCCCAGGCAGGGACCCCAGCAGCAGGAGATGGGCCGTGGCTCTGTCAGCCCCAAGGGGAATGGAGCCACGTCCCAGCTCCTACCACGGCAACCAGCCCCCGGGGGCTCTGGCTACGAGGGGCCGGGCCGGGACTCACCTGCCAGCGCGGGGCTGCAGACCAGGCAGCCGAGGAGGCAGAGGGTGACGAAGGCGACTGGCCCCATCTTCTCGCTGCCCCTGGGGAGCAAACACACAAGGGAAATGGGCCAGGAGAGCCCGAGACACCCCCAGGAGCACCCCTCCCCCTCTCCTCATGGGGCAGTTCATAGGGGCACTTGCTGTGCCCTTATCCAGATGGGTGATGAAGATATTGAACAATCTGATCCCTGCAGAACCCCACCTGTTATGCCGGGGTGGGGAACCTCTTTTGGGGCAAGGGCTGCTGACCCACAGAAAAGTCAGTTGGGTGGGAGGCAGTAGGGGCTGGAGTGCCAGCCTGGGCTCCCCAATGCTAATGGGGAGGAGTCCTGAGATCCGCGGGCCAGATCCAGGCAAACTGGGGACCAGATCTGGACCCTAGGTCTTAGCTTCCCCAGCCCTGCTTTGTGCCCTTCCAGCATGACTGTGAACCATTGACAACTACCATGAGAAGGGTTTTCCAACCAGCTAGTCACCCACTTAACAGTCGCCTCCTCTCGGTTGGAATTCCCCCGTTTATTGATAGGAAGGTCATGCGAGACTGTATGAAATGTTATAGTACAATCTAGGTTTACCGCATCTACCACTTCCCCCTTATCCACAAGGCTTGTCATCTAATCAAAGAAAGCTATCAGGCTGGTTTGACATGATTTGCTCTTTACAAATCCATGTTGGCTGTCACCTATCCCCTTATTATCTACCAGCTGTTTGCAGTTGGATTCCTTAATTCTTTGGTCTATTGTCTTCCCTGGCACAGAAGTTAAACTGACTGGTCTGTCGTTTCCTGGGTTGTTCTTATTTCCCTTTTGATAGATGGGCCCTAGAGTTGCCCTTTTCCCGTCTTCTGGAATCTCTCCCGACTTCTATGACTTTGCAAAGATGGTGGCTAGTGACTCAGACACCTCCCCAGTTACCCCCTCGAGGATTCTAGGGTGCACTTCACCAGGCCCTCATGGCTTGAAGACATCCAACTTAAGTCATTTGTAACTTGCTCTGTTCCTATTTTAACTTCTGAACCTACCCCATTGTCACTGGCATGCACCACTGTAGGCTTCTAACCACCCCCAACCTTCGTGGAGGAAAGGGGTCATTAAGCACCTCTGCCATTTCTGTATTTTCTGTTATTGGCCACAGGCCACCCTGTCCTTGCGCTCCCTCTTGCTTCTAGTATAGCTGCAGAATGTTTTCTTGTTGCCCTTTGTGTCTCTAGCTTGTTTGAGCTTGTTTTGTGCCTTCAGCTTTCTAATCCGGCCCTGCACACTCCTGTTATTTATTTGCATTCCTCCCTTGCACTCCAACCTACTTTCCACTTTTTATACGACTTTTTTCATTTTTGGCTCATTGAAGATCTCCTGAGGAAGCCATGTTTTGCTTTCTTTGCTGCACAGAGGGATAGTTTGTTCTTGGGACCTTAAGAATGTTCCTTTGAAAAAACTGCCCCTCGTCTTCAATTGTTGATCCTCTCATTCCTGCTTCCCATGGGAACATTGTGTGGACTCCCCCCACCGCCAAACCCCTTTCCACCGCCTTCTGGGTGGCAGCCTCGGACGCTAGGAAGAAGACCACCTTCCCGAACATCTTAGAGGCCGCCACCATGGCCGTGGGCCCCACCACGCGTGCCAACGCCCGCACATAGGTCTCCACGTGGGGCGAGGCCGCCACCAGGAGACAACGGACCCCGTGCCTCCTGGTCAGGGTGGGAAAGGGGCCGCGGCCGCCGGGGATGGCATTCCGGGAGGCGGCTTGGGAGGTGACAGGCGGGGAGGTGGGGGCCACCTGGGCGTACGCCCTGGGGCCCGGGACACCATTGCCCCCACAGCTGGTGGAAGGAACAGGGGAGCGGGAAGGAGGGGGGGCCGCGGCCGGCATGTGGGTCGTGGCCGGGGATTGAGCCCTCGCCTCAGGAGGTTTTGCCTTCCGGGCGGGGCTCTTGCCCTTTTTGGTCCCCAGGCCCTTCCTACCCTTCAGGGGGGCATTCTTGATGGTAGCCGGAGGTGCCGCGGCAGAAGCGGTCGAGGCCCCGGGGTCCTCGTCCATGTCCGCCCCCTCTACCATAGTGACGGGGGGCCTGGCAGCCTCAGAGGAGTTGTTGTTTTTTGGGAGGGGTGGGGAAGGTTCTGCAGGGGTGTCATAGGACAACCCCTTCGTTGTGGTCACGGGTAGGGAGGAAAGGACAAAAACAATTAGGGGAGAACCAAAAAAACACCAGGGGAGGGAACAGGGAGGGAAAGAGAGGGGAGGAAGGAGATTTACCACTCCCCCCCACAAAGCTGGAAGTGGGGTGGGAGGGTGATAATTCAGAAAAGGGAAGGGGAAAAGGTGTAAGGAATACAGCTCCCAGCACAGAATGGAAAGAGTGGCTCCTCCGGCTGCACTGGGGAGATGAGGGGTAAATAATCATTAAAAGGACATGGGGACAAGTGAAGCTGTGTGTGTGGGAAGAGTAACTAAAAGGAGGGGGAAGCTCAAGCACCTAACAAAAGAAAGCGGGGGGGGGGGGCGCACTGGCACCCAAAGGGGTGGATGGGACAAGCAGTGGAGTGGGAAGGCAGGCAGTGAAAAGATGCCTGTTCAAGGGCAGGAAGCGGGAGGAGACACTGCTGGGGGAAAGGGAAACAGTGTACCCACAGGCACCTGAGCAGCAGGCCCACAGTACCTGCTGCAAGGCCCAGAAGAGCAGACAAGGGCAAGGAGACAAGCAGTGGGGCCGAGAATGGAAAGGCCCCTACAGCAACCGGGGCTTGGAGAGGGAGCAGCAGGAGACGTGTGAGGGCCGATGAACTATGGGGAGATAAACCGCCCCCTGCCCTCAGCACCCCAAAGGAGCTGCACCAGCCCCCCCACCCAGGAGCCCTGATGGAAAGGGCCCCTAATCTCCCCTCCCCAGCACCAGGCAGGCTGTGGGGAGAGGGAAACCCCAGGGGCTGCTTTAAAGTAGCCCCCTTATCGTCTCTTCCTCGGGGAGAGCAGCAGCAGCAGGAAAGGTGAAGGTCAGGCCTGCCGAGGTGGAGAGAAGGGGGGGTCAAAATAGACCCCCAAGAAAATGGGAGGGGGGCTCCCCCACCCCACCCAAAGGTAGGGCAGCAGAGACCCTCCCACCCCCAGTAAATAGCTGAGGTGAAGGGGAGAAAAGCTGCCTGCAAAAAGGCAGGTGGAAAAAGGGGGCCTGGCCCAGAATGTAGGGGTAGCCAAGGCCCAGTTGCCACAACAGCAGCAGCCCCCCCCCCCCGCAGACACCCCCTTCCAAAAAGGAAGAAGGGTGCAGGAGAAAGTGCAGCACCCTGAAAAGAGGGTGCTGCAGATATGGGCGGGAACTATTTGGTGTCCGGGAGGTGGGCGGGCTAACATCAAAAGGACCTCCCCCCAGCCTGCGGGGAGGACCACAGAACCCAGGAGAACCAACTAATTACTGGGGACAAATAATGAAAAAGCAGGGACGGGTGTGAGGGTCAAAGGGCTAAAATGAGGGAGCCGGATGGGGATACCGAGCAGAGAACCCCAGACAGCGCCCACTGCTCCCCGAAGGTCTCGAGAGAGCCAGCGGACGCCGCCCTTTGGAACTCTGCCCGGATACGTGAGCGGATACAGCAACAGAAATAAGCCCCACAGTTGCAGGCCCCTCCCCCGGCCAACCTCTTTTCCCTGGTTTTATAGATTGCCAATTTGGCAATTGCCAGGAGGAGGTTGACCAGGAGGTCCCGCGACTTTGTGGGGCCACGGATGGGGTGCGCGTAAATTAACAAGTGGGGGGAAAAATGCAGCCAGAACCTCAACAGGAGGTTCTGGAGGAGCCGAAAGAGGGGCTGTAACCTGGCGCACTCGAGGTAGATGTGCGCCAGGGTCTCCCTCACGCCACAGAAGAGGCACGTTTTGGGGCTGGGGGTGAACCGTGCCAAGTACACGCCCGTGCTCACCGCGCCGTGCAGGACTCTCCAACAGATGTCCCCGGTGGGTCGTGGAACCAGAGTTGAATAGAGGCTGGCCCACCGGGGCTCCCCACCCTCTATTGATGGTAGGAGGTCCCGCCACTTGGTGTCTGGGCGGGACACGAGGGTGGGGAAGTGGAGAGTGTGAAGCACGAGCGTGTACAGGTGACTCTTTGGCGCGGTTCGGAAGGGGACTGGCTGCAGCGAGTGCAGCCGGCTCAGGTGACGAAGGGGAGGAGGTCGGGAAGGTACGCGGGGCTGGGGGCCGATGGAGAGATCGGGAGGGCCAGGGGGTAAGGGGTGGGCGGGGTGCACCCTCTCGCAGGACTTTGTTTAGGTACACCCGAGCAGTGGGCGGCAAAGCGTCCTTCACCTCCTGAAGTACGCGTCGGGGAGTACGTAGGGTGGAGAGCCCCATGCGCTGGGCGAGCGCCTGAGGATCCACCCAGTCTCCCCGGTCGTAGTCCAGGAGGTCTCCGACTCTGGTGACTTCTGCCAGGACCAACCTCTGGCGCACCAAGGGGGACTCCGCCGCCTGCACACGTAGATGGGGATTGTGTAGCAGGGGCTCCACGAGGAGGTCTGCCCCCACGGTGGCTCCCAAGGACCTGGTCGCTGCAAGCAGCTTCCAGGTCTGGAGGAGGTCCTGGTAGAAGGCCGGCAGCCCGGAGAGGTCTCGCGGAAGACCTCTCAGATAAAGGCGCTGCCGGTCGTATCGGAGCCCTCGGAGGCGGCGAAGGAAAGCGTGCGAAAGCGTGCTCCATGCCGGACTACCTGCATCAAATTAGGAGTCTCTGCAGGGCCCGGAGGCGGAGGACGTGAACCCGCGTGCGCAAACACGTCAGGCCCTGCCCTCTCTCCTCCAGGGGGAGATGGAGAACCCCTGCAGAGACCCAATGCAGTCCTGGCCAGATGAACCGCAGCATGAGCTGCTGGATAGGGACCAGGAGGCCCGGGGACGGGACCAGGGTGTTGAGGCGGTGCCAGAGCATGGACAGGACCAATTGGTTGAGTACCAGTACCCTCCCACACAGGGAGAGGCACCGGAGCAGTCCCTTCCATCTCTGCAACCGCTCGACCACCCTGGCCTCTAAACCTTGCCAGTTCTCCGGCGGGGAGGGATGCGTGGCAGAAAGAAAAACGCCGAGATAGAGCAGCGGACCCGTGCTCCACCCGATGGCCTGAAGCGCGGGTGGGAGGGAGCCCGCCTGCCACCCGGCCCCTACCACCAGGCCAGAGCTCTTGACCCAGCTGACCCGGGCGGAGGAGGCCGCCGAGTAGACGGCTTGGCAAGCCTCCACCTGCGCCAGGTCTCCCGGGTCCTGGACCACGAGGAGCACGTCGTCGGCATACGCCGACAGGACCAGCCTCGTCTCCGGCTCACGGAGCACCAACCCCGTCAACCTCTTGCGAAGGAGACGGAGGAAGGGCTCTATGGCCAGAGCGTACAGCTGGCCCAACAGCGGACAGCCTTGACGTACTCCCCGCCCGAAGCTGACCGGTGCGGTCAGGGTCCAGTTGAGCTTGACCAAGCACTCTGCGGAGGCGTACAGCACCTGGAGAAACCCCACAAAATGGGGCCCGAAGCCGAAGGCCCGCAGGGTGCCCAGGAGGTACCCATGGTCCATCCGGTCGAACGCTTTCTCCTGATCCAAGGACAGGAGGGCGAACGACAGACCGTCCCTACACCCAAGCTCTAAGAGATCCCGGACCAGAAAGAGGTTGTCGAAGATGGTTTGGCCCGGACGGTGTAGGTCTGGTCTGGATGGACCACGTCCGCCAGCACGGACTTCAACCTTAGGGAGATGGCTTTGGCGACAATTTTATAGTCCGTGCTGAGGAGCGAGACGGGACACCAATTCCTCAGATCGCGGAGGTCCCCCTTCTTGGGCAGCAAGGCGATCACGGCTCGCCTGCACAATACAGGGAGGACTCCGCTCTCCAAGGACTCGGCCCAGACGCTAGCAAGGTCCGGGCCGAGGACGTCCCAGAACACGCGGTAGAACTCCACAGTCAGCCCGTCCATGCCCGGGGATTTATTGGTGGGCATGAGACGGAGGGCTTCCGAGAACTCGGCCAGAGAGAGAGAGGCAGCTCTAGCCGGTCCCGGTCACCTGCGCTGACCGTCGGGAGTTCGTTCCAGAGAACCCTGCGGGCGTCGGTGTCGGTCGGATCCGGGGAGAAGAGAGAGGTATAGAAGGCACGAGCCCTCTCGCGCATCTCCACCGGATCCGTAAGGGGGGGTGCCGTCCTCCGCCGGAAGGCAGAGGACGTGCTTTTTAGCCCCCCTCTTTTTCTCCAGGGCGTAGAAGAAGCGGGAGCCTCGATCCATCTCCTGAAGGAGATGGATGTGAGAACGAACAAAGGCACCCCGGGCTCGAAGGTCCTCAAGGGCCCGGAGCTCCTCCTGCCTCTCCCGGTACGCTCCGCAGAGGGGCGGATCCTCGGGGCCGGTGGCCAGCCACTTCTCTAGCTCTAAAACCTCCCGTTCCAACTACTCTATCGCCGCATCCCTCCGCCGGCTGGCCCCCCGGGCATAGTCACGGCAGAAGAGCCGCGTGCGCACCTTCCCCACATCCCACCACCGCCACGCCGAGGGAAAGGCGCACCGCCGCCCGCGCCAGGCCAGCCAGAACTCCCGGAAGGACACTACAAAGCCCACGTCCTCCAGCAGGCTGTTATTGAAATGCCAATAGGCCGGCCCCGGCCTCTCCGAGGAAAGAGAAGCCCATACGGCCACCAAGTGGTGGTCCGAGAAAGGGGCCAGCCGAATGCCGGAGGAGTGGGCCCGGAAGAGATGATGACGAGACAGATAAATGCGGTCCAACCGGGAGTGGAAAGACCGACGACCCACCACCTGGACGTAGGTAAACACCGTTTCCTCGCCCAGGTGGAGGTCTCGCCAGACGTCCACCAGGGAGTGATGGTCTATTATCTCCCTGAGGACGTCCGCGGCGGCCGGGCACCGCTCGAGCCCCGTACGGTCCCGCTCCTCGAGGGTGCAATTGAAGTCTCCGCCCAGGACCAGGCACTCACGAGGATCCAAAGTGCCGAGGAAGGCTGACGCCCACCGAAAGAAGCGGAGCCTCTCCGGGACGGACGTCGGGGCGTAGATGTTGACGAGATTTAGCGTCAGCCCTTCCGTCCGAACCCGGAGATGCAGCAGGCGACCCTGCACGACCTCGGCGGTCCCCAGCACCTCGGGCTGCAGGTTCAGGGAGAACAGGGTAGCCACCCCGGCTTGACAGGCCGACAGGTGGCTAAAATAAACCCTGTCCCCCCACTCCAGCCGCCAGCTAGCCTCGGCGGCCAGAGCTGTGTGGGTCTCCTGGAGGAATATGACGGAGTACCTGCCCTTCCGGAGGAAGGAGAGGACCTGACACCTACGGAGACCCGACCCGCAGCCCCGGGTGTTCAGAGTGGCAAAGATGAGCGGCGGCATCGAGAGGGCTGGGGAAGATCCTTATTGGCAGGAGTGCCAACGGCCCCCATCGGGCCCCGCAGCAAACTGCGACCGTTCCCAAAAGTGAGCAGGGTGTCACGGAAGCTGCGGACCCGCTGGTAAGCCGCGGCCCCCCGCCGCCCGGTCCCTTTACCCTCCCGCAAGAGGGCTCTTACTATTTGCAAGATGAGATGAAAATCTCCCCAGCGCTGAAGGGCGAGAGCAACCTTGTTCTTGGAGCCACAGATGTCTTCCAAGAAAACACGCATCTCGCCCTTCAGCGCGTCTGGCGTCGGGGCCTCGGGCCCTCGAACACCTTGGGGCCAGACCCCTCCATGAGCCCCGCGACTCATCGACACGGGGATGCAGGGCGTTTGAGGTCCCTGTTGGGAGGACAGTGGCGGAGGGAGATCAGCCCCAGATGCGCTGGGAGCAGGAGAAACGAAAACTGCCTCCCGGGGGCCAACGTCTGGACTAAACGTGGCAGCCCCAGGGGCGGCAGTAACAGAGTAAGGGGAGGAAAAGAGTTCAGGGAGGGGATCGGGAAAAGGAGGGAGACGAGGAAGGAGAGTAGGGGGGGGGAAGAGGTGAGGGATTAGGGAAAAGACAAGAATGGCGGGGAGGAGGAAGAGGGGTGGGAAACTCGATTGAGAGGGCGTTTGAATAGGGAGCAGGAGAAGGAGCAGGGCGAGATGCCTCAGCAGAGGAGGCACCGGGATGTGGTGCCTCCTCGCAGGGCAGAGAATCGATGGCAGCGGTAGGGGTAGTAATAGGCTCCCCAGCGCTGGGCTCCAGCGCCACAGAGAGTGCAGCACCGGAGGCCTCAGCGCCGGGGGTGACAGATATGAACGGGAGCTCCCGCCCACTGAGAGCCTCAGGAGTTTCCGTGCCCGCGGCCGAGGTGTTGTCAATGGCCGGGCAGACGGTCGCACCCCGGGGCAACTCAGAGGCAGGGAGAAGGGATAGCAGTGGGTCGGAAGGGGAAGGAGAGGTCGGTTGTTGTCCCTCCAGGACCTGATGATCCCCCTCTGAGGCAGCGTCAGCCCCAAAGCCTCCACCTCCTGAGAGAGGAAGGCGAGCCCGCCGCCCGCCACCAGGTGCTGATCTCTGTCGGTGGCAAGGTCAGCGGCCGCCCCCTCAGTGGAGGTGGGAACAGTGGGAACATCCTCCATGGACACCCCCTCTTGCAGGGACCCCGGGAGGGAGGTGTTCACCTCTCCCGCGACCGCCGCAGTCACCTCGACCGCTTCGTGGTGCTGTGAATCGTTTGCGGGTTCAGAGGGTGGAATGGCTCCAGCGTCCACCCCCAAAGGTACAGGGAGGTTGTCCTCCCCCTCAGAGGGCGGGGTGGAACGCCGAGCACGCTTTCGGCACTTCCCCATTGCAAGCTCCCATCCCTCAGAGGAAGAGGGCTGGGCCTGAGTGGAGGAAGAGCCAGGGGACAAGGGCAGTGTCGGGGGGAGGGGGGCAAGGGTAGATGGGGGCTGGGCAGCAGGGGAAAAGGATACCTCCCCCCGAGGTAGGTCCTGCCCGAGTCCCGTCACTGACCCCGCCGCCCTCTCCTCCGCGGGCCCAGCCTTGCCGCTTTTGGCGGTGGCAGCATCAGCACCCGCATGCTCGTCTGGGCCCTGCAGAACCCGAGCGGGATTGACGACGGTCACGGTTGGAGGAGGGGCGACCCCAGGGTCCGGACCGTCAGGGCCGCCGGCGATGGTAGGGCCGGTGCCCTCCCGGGCATCGGGGGTCCCGGGTGCCTCTCCAAACCGGGCCAGGGGGCAGTCCCTTCGGACGTGCACAGTCGCCCGACAGAGAAAACACCGGGCCTCCCCCATGGTGTAGTACACCCGGTACCGGGCCCCTTGATGGGGCACCAGAAATGACCCTTCCAGGGCTTCTCCACCACGTCCCGCCGGCAGTAGTAGGATTTGTACCTGCCGGCGAAAGGAAAGGATGTGGCGGAGGGTCGGGTCTTTACAGCCCAGAGGAAGGGGACTCAGGACTGACAGAGGCCTCCCCAGGGTGGAGAGGAAAGGCAGTAGGGCGGCATTGGGGAGGAAGGGAGGAACAGAGGACAAAACCACCCGTACGCCCAGGTCCTCCAAAGGCTCGAGGGGAACGTGGACTCCCCCCACCGCCAAACCCCTTTCCACCACCTTCTGGGTGGCGGCCTCGGACGCCAGGAAGAAGACCATCTTCCCGAACATCTTAGAGGCCGCCACCACGGCCGCGGGCCCCACCACGCGTGCCAACGCCCGCACGTAGGTCTCCACGTGGGGCGAGGCCGCCACCAGGAGACAACGGACCCCGTGCCTCCTGGTCAGGGTGGGAAAGGGGCCGCGGCCGCCGGGGATGGCATTCCGGGAGGCGGCTTGGGAGGTGACAGGCGGGGAGGTGGGGGCCACCTGGGCGTACGCCCTGGGGCCCGGGACACCGTTGCCCCCAGAGCTGGTGGAAGGAACAGGGGAGCGGGAAGGAGGGGGAGCCGCGGCCAACATGTGGGTTGTGGCCGGGGAGTGAGCCCTCGCCTCAGGAGGTTTTGCCTTCCGGGCGGGGCTCTTGCCCTTTTTGGTCCCCAGGCCCTTCCTACCCTTCAGGGGGGCATTCTTGATGGTGGCCGGAGGTGCCGCGGCAGAAGCGGTCGAGGCCCCAGGGTCCTCGTCCATGTCCGCCCCCTCTACCGTAGTGACGGAGGGCCCGGCAGCCTCAGAGGAGTTGTTGTTTTTTGGGAGGGGTGGGGAAGGTTCTGCAGGGGTGTCATAGGACAACCCCTTCGTTGTGGTCATGGGTAGGGAGGAAAGGACAAAACAAACAATTAGGGGAGAACCAAAAAAACACCAGGGGAGGGAACGAGAGGGGAGGAAGGAGATTTACCACTCCCCCCCACAAAGCTGGAAGTGGGGTGGGAGGGTGATAATTCAGAAAAGGGAAGGGGAAAAGGTGTAAGGAATACAGCTCCCAGCACAGAATGGAAAGAGTGGCTCCTCCGGCTGCACTGGGGAGATGAGGGGTAAATAATCATTAAAAGGACATGGGGACAAGTGAAGCTGTGTGTGTGGGAAGAGTAACTAAAAGGAGGGGGAAGCTCAAGCACCTAACAAAAGAAAGCGGGGGGGGGGAAGCACTGGCACCCAAAGGGGTGGATGGGACAAGCAGTGGAGTGGGAAGGCAGGCAGTGAAAAGATGCCTGTTCAAGGGCGGGAAGAGGGAGGAGACACTGCTGGGGGAAAGGGAAACAGTGTACCCACAGGCACCTGAGCAGCAGGCCACAGTACCTGCTGCAAGGCCCAGAAGAGCAGACAAGGGCAAGGAGACAAGCAGTGGGGCCGAGAATGGAAAGGCCCCTACAGCAACCGGGGCTTGGAGAGGGAGCAGCAGGAGACGTGTGAGGGCCGATGAACTATGGGGAGGTAAACCGCCCCCTGCCCTCAGCACCCCAAAGGAGCTGCACCAGCCCCCCCACCCAGGAGCCCTGATGGAAAGGGCCCCTAATCTCCCCTCCCCAGCACCAGGCAGGCTGTGGGGAGAGGGAAACCCCAGGGGCTGCTTTAAAGCAGCCCCCTTACCGTCTCTTCTTTGGGGAGAGCAGCAGCAGCAGGAAAGGTGAAGGTCAGGCCTGCTGAGGTGGAGAAAAGGGGGGGGGTCAAAATAGACCCCCAAGAAAATGGGAGGGGGGGCTCCCCCACCGCACCCAAAGGTAGGGCAGCAGAGACCCCCCCCAGCCCCCTGCACCCAGCACCCTCAGCAAATAGCTGAGGTGAAGGGGAGAAAAGCTGCCTGCAGAAAGGCAGGTGGAAAAAGGGGCCCAGCCCAGAATGTAGGGGTAGCCAGGGCCCAGTTGCCACAACAGCAGCAGAGCCCCCTCCACAGACACCCCCTTCCAAAAAGGAAGAAGGGTGTGGGAGAAAGTGCAGCACCCTGAAAAGAGGGTGCTGCAGATAAGCAGGGGAGTTGGGTATGTGGCTTTATGTCCCTTCAGTAGGCTGGTAAAGATGATGGCCGGCCGGTGGGCCACACCTGGAGCCTATCTGGCATCAGTCTGACGGGAGGACTCATTGGAACACCTGCAGCCACTTAAGGTGGAGGTGCGCACTCTAAAAACACTCTCCCAGGCAAGGCTAGGGGGAAGGAGAAAAGGGATGGACCAGAGGAGAATGCAAGGAGAAGGGAGCATCCCATGCCCATGCCCATGCCCATGCCCATGCCCATGCCCATGCCCATGCCCGAATGAGCTGATGTGAAGGGTTGCTCTGCAATACCAGGAACGAGGTACTGTAGGAGGGGCTGGGGAAGTGGCCCAGGGAGGGGCTGCTGCTTGGAGGGCTAAGGCCAAGCTACAAGGCCTGCTTGGGTCTGCCCCTCCCCTATAGGGCCCTGGGCTGGCACCCGGAGCAGGTGGGTGGGACGGGGTTCCCCCCACCCCTCCCCTCTGGCTGGAAGGGCCACTGGGGACTGGAAAAAGAAGGACACTGGACTGGCCAATGATGAAAGAGGCTCGGGTAGCAGGGTACCCTGGCCTGCGGGGCAGTAATTAGGGACACTGTGAGCCTCTGAGGCCCATAAGAACCCGCCAGGAAGCGCAGGACCCACAGGGCTTAGCCCAGACTTTGCCACAATACCTACCGGCTCCCGTGTTTGCTAACATCTGCCTTCCTGAAATCCATTGTCTCTGTTTTGCTGTTCTCCCTGCTGCCGTCCTTCCTTATTGTGATGGGGGCCTGGCCCGCACCGGCCCTTTAAGGGTGACACCCAGCCCTGGGGGACGGCCGAGCCTGCAGCTGAGGCAGAGACAGCCAATCAGGGCCCAGCTGGGGCTGGGTAAATAAGGGCTCCAAGTGCAGCGGAGAGCCACACTCTTGCTCTGGCTGGAGAGCAGGAGGGACCTGGCTGCCAGGGAAGCTGGCGGCTTCCTGGGACCGAGCAGGGCTGGGGGGCTCTGGCCTGACCTCACTCCCAGGAGGCAAGGCCTGGGGGTACTAGGGCTGCGGGGGGGGGGGGGCAGCCAGAGCAGGCAAAGGCAGCAGGTCCACACCCCTTGCCAATGAGGAGTCACCATGTCAGACGCAGTTTGCCCCTGGGGCAGGGTCACTGGGGGGGTTCCCTGAGGGGCCCTGCCCTAGGACAGGACTAGCGGGGAGGGTGCCATGGGCAGGCAGGGGCACTCCAGGGCTGGAGAGCTAATTCCCAGAGTGGCCACCAGGAGGCGCCATGGGGGCGAGTGCCCACCCGTCACACTCATGTACTAAGCTCAGCGCCATCTGCCCACCCGCAGGGAGGGGTTCAGGGTCCCCCCAGGGCACGGGGGACAGAGAGACTAGAGTAGGGCCAGGACCCAACCCCTGCAGGCCCCTGCCCACAAGGGAGAGCCGGGACCCCTGTGTTACCGCCCAGCCATGGGGAGGGCAGCTTTGCTGGAGATCAGAGTGTCAGCTCCCTGCTGCAGCACCCCCTGTACTGCCTGCCCTGCCATGGGGCTCTTCCACCACTCCTGCCCTCTCTCCTCCACCACGGTGAGGGTGGGAGGCTGGTGGAAAATCCCAGGGAGGAGGAGCGGGGTGCAGGTCCCCCTCTGCAGGGGACTATGGGTCAGGAGCCGCACAAGGGGGTTCCCAGTTCAGTACCAGCCAGGGAGGGTGGGGCCCTGGGCACCGCACTCTGGGACGGGATGCTTGTGTTAGGGGCCAGGCTGTGGGGTGGAGAGCCAGGCAGACCCTGTCCCAGGGCCTGGGAGCTCACATAGAGGCAAGTCCAGCCCCCAGACTTGGGACTCGCTGCCCCCAGGTGCCCAGCATGGAGGGGTGAAGGGGCTGGAGGGGCAGGGGCTCATCTGTCCGTATGTCCATCCATGTGTCTGGCCGTCTGTCTGGGCGGCTGTTGCAAACTGGGTGGGATCTGGGCCTGAGCCCAGACATGAGCAGAGACTGTCACCGTCAAAGCCCAGAGCGCCCGAGGCGGGAAGGACGGGCCCAGAGCTCTCTGGGCAGGCCAGGGTGGCCGAGGGGCCGGCAAAGCTCTGGGCCACAGGGCTGGGGTGATGGGCATGGGTCTGGCTGGGCCCCGTGGCACAGGCTGGCGTGGGTGTGGAGCAGGTGGGGTGTAACTGGGGGGGACCGGAGGAGACGCCCCAGCCAACATGTCGGTCGGGACAGTTTTTGCACAAGGCCACGGCTGTTGGCATGGCGACCGGAGGGGTGAGCAGGCCCCGCGGCAGAGGACACCAAGCAAAGGGGCCCAGCCAGGCACGAGCCAGCAGCACCGCTGTGTCGGCCTGGCAGCAGGCCCCCCACGAGTCCTCGAGGGGTCCCCAGAAATAAGAAAAGCCAAGAAGGAGTTTGAAGAGCCGCGAGCCAAAACCTCGGAAAGTAACAGCGGAGTGTTCTGTACGTCCATCGGCAGCAGGGAGCCGGCTCAACAGCCAGCGGGGCCCTGGACGATGGAGATGCCAAAAGAGCCTCCAAGATGATCAAGCCATAGCGGAGAAGCTAAGTGAATTCTTGGCTTCAGTCTCCACGGCTGAGCATGTCGGGGAGATTCCCAGCCTGAGACATACTTTGTAGGTGACCAGTCGGAGGAATTGGCCCAGACTGAGGTGTCAGTAGAGCAGGTTTTGGACCAGTCGATAAACTAACAGTAACACGTCACTGGGGCCGGACGGCATCACCCACGAGTTCTGGAAGAACTCAAATGGGAAAGGGAAGAGAACGTGGCAGCCGAGGCCTCGGCGTGAGTCAGTGACTGACCTGCCTGCCGCAAGCTGAGGGGGACGGTCTGACACTCTGCACCCCACAGCAACACCCCTCGGCCCCGGCCCCCAGGGCAGGAGGACTGTGGTGGAATTCTGAGGTGGCTCGTGCAAACCACGTCCTACCGGGTGTCCACGGGAAGGGGCCGGTTCCCTGAATAGGAGCCTCCTGTTGGCAGGCAGGAGACGTGGCTGTCAGGAGTTCACCTGTGGCCGATGTGCCCGTATTCCAATGGGTTTGCTCTTGTGGGACGTCTCAGAGGGGGACCATTAGCCTGGGAGGCGTTTTCGACTCTTCGGACGCTCTTGGCAGGGGCTGGTTTCCTGTTTCGTGCTGTGGTTTGACTTTGTGTTTTCCCTTTCCTGACCAGAGCTCCGTGGTTTGATCTTGCAAGGCAGAGACCCAGCAGCCATGGTGATAGTATTATTTGAAGTGATGGCTTGCATACGCCGTCGGAAGGGCTTCGAGCCGCCAGAACGGCCCCACATCTCAAAATGGGTGGGGCTCAAGTTGCTTAGCCCCCTGGGTTCTCCCTGGCTGCACCCCTGAGCCACCTGCCTCAGTTTCCCCCAATTGTTTGGCAGGTCCCAACAGGGGAATAGCCTCTCAATCAGCTAAGGGCCATTGAGGGAAGAGAGCTGGATCTCACCCCAACCACTCGCCTGTTTCTTTGGGGGTCACTGAAGTAAGTGTGAACACCGGTTTGGGGTGTTAATTCCTGTTTGTTTCTGTGAAGGGACGCCTTCCCTTTTAAAGCTTTAAAGTTGAGGACAAGCCTTGTGCTCAAGAGTTTATTATAGAGTCAGGCTAACAGTGCAGTTTTAGTTTTGAAATGAATTCTATTCTACTTAAGAATGGCCAGACTGGGTCAGACCAAGGTTCATTTTGCCCAGTGTCCTGTCTGCTGACAGTGGCCAATTTCAGCTGCCCCAGAGGGTGGGAACAGAACAGGGAATCAAGTGATCCCTCCCCTGTTGCCCATTCCCAGCTTCTGACAGAGGCTAGCGACACCATCCCTACCATCTTGGCGACCATGTCTGTACATAGTATTCAAGCTGTGGGCGTCCCATGGTTTTATATAGAGGCAATAAGATATTCTCTGTCTCATTCTCTATTCCTTTTTAAATTACTCCTAACATTGTGTTTGCTTTTCTGACTGCCGCTGCACACTGAGCACATGTTTTCAGAGAATTATCCACAGTGACTCCAAGATCTCTTGAGTAGTTGTAGCTAAATTAGTCATCATATTGTTTGGATAGTTGGGATTATTTTTTCCAATGTACATTACTCTGCATTTATCAACATTCAGTTTCATTTGCCATTTTGTTTCCCAATCCCCTAGTCTGATGGGATCTTTTTGAAGCTCTTTGCAGGCTGCTTTGGTCTGAACTATCTTGAGCAGTTTGGGATCATCTGCAAATTTTCCCACCTCCCTGGTTACCCCTTTCTCTAGATCATTTATAAATAAGTTGAATAAGATTGTTCCCAAGGACAGACCCTGGGGGGACCCCACTAGTTACCCCTCTCCACTCTGAAAACTGACCATTGATTCCTACCCTTTGTTTCCTGTCTTCTAACCAGCTACCAGTCCATGAAAGGACCTTCCCTCTTATCCCAAGGCAGCTTCCTTTGTGTCACAGCCTTAGTTGAGGGACCTTGTCAAAGGCTTTCTGGAAATCTAAGTCCACTAAATCTACTGGATCCCCCTTGGTCACATGTTTGTTTGACCCTCCTCAAAGAACTCTAGTAGATTAGTGAGGAGGATTTCCCTTTATAGAAACCATATTGACTTTTCCTCACCAAATTATGCTTCTCTCTGTCTGACAATTCTGTTCTTTACTATAGTTTCAACTAATTTGCCTGGCACTGACCTTAGATTTCCTAGTCTGTAATTGCCAGGATCTCCTCTCGAGCCCTTTAAAAATATTGGTGTCACATTATCTATCTTCCAGTCATTAGGTGCAGAAGCCGGTTTAAAGGACAGGTTACAAACCACAGTTAATAGTTCTGCAATGACCCATTTGAGTTGTTTCAGAACTCTTGGGTGATGCCATCTGGGCCCGGTGACTTGTTACTGTGAAGTTTATCAATTTGTTCCAAAACCTCCTTTAATGACACCTCAGTCTGGGACAATTCCTCAGATTTGTCTTCTAAAAAGAATGGCTCAGGTTGGGAATCTCCCTTTTGTTCTCAGCAGTGAAGAACAATGCAAAGAATTCATTAGCTTATCCGCTATGACTTTATCATCCTTCAGGGCTCCTTTAGCATCTCCATTGTCCAAGGGCCCCACTGGCTGTTTAACCGGCTTCCTGCTTCTGATGGACTTAAAGAACATTTTGCTGTTACTTTTTGCGTTTTTGGCTAGTGGCTCTTCAAACTCCATTTTGGCTTTTCTTATTACAGATTTACACTTAATTTGACAGGATTTATGCTCCTTTCTATTTTCCTCACTAGGGTTTATCTTCCACTTTTTAAATTGTCTTTTTTCTCTCACTGCTTCTTTTACCTGGTTGTTAAGCCACAGTGCACTTTTTTGGTTCTTTTACTGTGTTTTTTAATTGGGGTACACATTTAAGTTGGGCCTCTATTACGGTGTCTTTGAAAGGTTTTCATGCAGCTTGCAGGGATTTTACTTTTGTCATTGGACCTTTTAATTTCTTTTTAACTAACATCCTCATTTTTTGTGTAGTTTCTGAAATTAAATGCCACAATGTCATGCTGCTGAGGTGTTTTTCCCACCACAGGGATGTTAAATTTAATTATATGCTTATCACTATTTCCAAGCGGTCCAGCTATAGTCACCTCTTGGACCAGACCCTGTGCTCCACTTAGGACTGAATCAAGGATTGCCTCTCTCCTATGACTTTAGAAAACTTTGCCAGAATTTACAGTCAGGAAGATGGAGGTTTAGTCAAGCTAAGAGACAGCCAGATCAGCTGTGAGCAGGGCAGCCCAGGGGGTTGTAAGTGAGGTGTTTTAAGGTAGAAACTCGGGGGAAGGAGTGAAAGGCTGATCTGGTGACAGGAGTTGCCTTCACTGTCTGCTTGTGGCTTGCAGTGTGCTAGGGAGGAAATTTAAACCAACAATGAAAGTGGCCCAGAAAAGCCCAGCAAGCTTTGGAGGAGCAAGATCCAACTGTCAGGGAGTGAACCCCCCCCCACCCCCCCCACCCCGGTTGGGTGCGGCATCAGAGGAGCAACCGGCCTTTCTCCTAGGGACGCGGGAGTGAGAGGGAGAGAAGGGGGCAGGTGTCAGGCACAGGACACAGCAGAGGAAACACGCTGCGGGCGAGAGCGAGCGTCTGCCAGCTGCGGGTTGCTGGCCGGGTACCGATCAGACCTTGGTCGGCTGCTGGGAAGAATCAGAGATGGGAAGTGACAAAAGGAGTCAGAGAAAGTTCAGACCTGTCAGAGCGGCGGCTGCCTGCTGTAGGAACCCTCCAAGAGAGCAGGCAGAGGGGTGGAGAAGAAGCCGCGGGTGGTGACCAGACAGGAGACGAGTTACAGGAGGAGGCAGGATCAGCTCCTACTACTATAGATACGGTGGAGCTGAGAGAAACAGCAGCCGATGGGTCCAGCACTAGAAGGAAGGCAGGGGAGTTAGCTCAGGCTGGCGCAGTACCTGTAGGAGTGGGGAAGGAGCCGGAGTCTCGGGAGTCGCCGGGCGAGTGGGCGAAGGACGTTCACTGAGCAGCAGCCGTCAGCGAAATGAAGCCCTAGAGCGATGCCCAGGAGGGGAAGTTGGGGTCGTCTCAGAGATGGTGGCCAGTGAAGCAAAGGACGAGGTGAGCGGAGCCGTGGGGAGGAGACTGTGACGGACCCCTCAGCGCCTTATGAACTGGACTTACAGATACAACTCTGCATATATCAATGGCGGGTGGGGAAATTGCCTCCTGTGAGCTGTCGGTCTTCACGCTTCATCCGCTGGGTCTGTGTACCTTACCTGGGGTGTGCAGCATCCTTGAGTGAGAAGTTAGGTGTGTGGGGTGTGACGTGCTTTAGGGTTGCAAATGTGCGAATGAAAGCCAGCAAGGGTGTTACCCACAGTGTCTAGATGACTAACTGCAAACCGTCTCTTTTGCCCTTTGAGTCCTAGCAGTGGTTGGCCCTAGAAAGTCATGTGACCTCCCCAACTGGTCGGGGCCGGCCAGGTGACTTCCCTCGTAAGGGTGGGATGTAGAAACAGAATTCCCGCCCAACGGGGGAATCTCAAACCGTGGGAAGCGAGCGGCGTCTTGGTCTGTGGCTGGCACGGCTCTCCAAGCGGATAACTAGGGACCCCGGGGGCGGGAGAGGAACCTCCCTGGCTTGGAGGCTCAGCCAGAATGAGAGCAGTGCAGGGGGAGGTGGTCACAAGTTTGCACTGAGGTTTTAGTGTGAGAATTAGCGACGTGTTTTCCGTTATTTTGAGCCTGTCATCTCCTGTGCTCTGCCTGTTCTCACTTACAACCACTGGAACCCCCCTGCTTGTACTTCCTACATCACTTTCATTTACTGTCAAACCCAGTGGAAATGATTGCGGGGGGGAGGGGGGAAGCAGTGTGCACATCTCCCCCTTCATTGCTAAAGGGGGCTGACCTAATAATCATGTGGGGTTCTGATCTCATTTGGGGAGCGGTATCCCAGGAAGCTGGGTCCTAAACTGCATTTTCCTCAGACCTGACAAGATTCGGTGTCTGTATTGCTCAGGGGCAGTGATCTCAGCTCTGGGCCTTGGCTGGGGGAGACCAGGGAGCTGATCCAGCAGGACCGAGCCATGAGAAGACCCAGAGAGCAAGGAGGTGAGTGGCAGAGGCCTTGTCAGCACCCCAGGAATCACCCCCAAGGGGTCTTCTGTGACCACCCCCGTCCCAGAGCCTCTCGTCTCATGGTGTCAGCCCCTGCTGGAGAAGAGAGAGCGTCTCTAAAACACTGTGATGCTCAGTGGCTAGAGGAGGCTGGGTCCCAGGTGACCCAGGGACCTAGTGCCTGGGATGTAGCAACATCTGGGTTACAACAGACACGACAGCTGAGGGATACCAGGCCCGCTCCTCCCTTCCTGTTACGCTGGCTCCACATAGATCAGGAGATCCGGCCCCTCCGCGTGGGTCGATATTGGTATCGTCAACATCTCGCCCATCCTCCCTGCTGAAGGAAAAGGTCCCGGTGGCGCTCATCGGATGGTGACATAAACGCATGGTTGCCCAGGTGGTGTCAGGGCGAGGGCTTTGGATTTTGCTGCCATGGGACGCTGTTCCGGGCACAAGGACGGCAGGAAGAGAAGGGATCCCCCTCACAAAGGAAGGAAGGAGCATCTTTGCAGGCAGGCTTGCAAGCTTAGTGAGGAGGCTTTGAACTAGGTTCATTAGGGGACAGCGACCTAAGCCCTGAGGTAGGTGGGGACGTGGGATACTGGGCAGATACATGAGGAGGAAGGAGCAAAGGGGAGGACGCTGATCCGAATGGAGAAGGCTGGGGAACCGGCTGGTTGTCTGAGGTATCTGTACATGAATACGAGGAGCCTGAGAAACACACAGGAAGAATTGGAAGCCCTGGCCCAGTCAAGGCACTGTGAGGAGTTTGGAATAACAGAGACAGGGTGGGACGACTCGCATGACTGGGAAGGCTATAAACTGCTCAGGAAGAACAGGCGGGGAGAGAAGGAGGAGGAGCTGCGCTGTGTGTAAGGGCAGTGGGATTGCTCAGAGCCACAATCCATAGAGGGAGAAAAGCCTGTTGAGAGGCGTTGTGGCCTCCGCTCCACCATGTACTGGTCATTGGGGATGCTGTACCCAAGACAGGCCCTCTCAAAATTCATCAGATCCTGCCTTGAACACCAGGCAGCCCACGTGTAGGAGCAGGGTGGTTAGCGGGGGTAGCTGGAGTCCCCAGCTTCTCAGCTTTCTCCACTTCAACTTCTCACTGCCTGTTCTCTACTTCTGCTTCCAAAGGCTCCATCTCCTCCTTCGGGCGAGATCTGCCCTCCTGAGGCCGGCCGTACTGGAGAGTCATGGCTGCCACAAGGTCACTCCCCCGGCCTCACAGGGACATGCGTCTGTCCCCGCTCCTTGGTGCACGAGTCTGCCCCCGAGGGGGATGTCTCGCCCTGGTCTGAGGCTGTTTGCCTCCGCGTGTGTCTTCGGGAACGTTGGTTGTTCCAGGGCTGCTCTGCCCGACGGCAAAAGCAGAAACCGGGCCACTCCCCTGCCCTACGCTAGTCTAGCAATGCAGCTTCCCTGAGAGCTGGGGTGGGGGGGAGCCAAAGTAACTGTTTGCTTTGGGCTCCCTGGCTGTGCAGGGTTACCCTCCCATGCACCTTCCCCCTCTGGCAGCAAAAGGAAAACCAATCCCACAAGCTCCAGACAATGACAGAACAACGCACATCCTTCCAAAACCCTCAGTCGGCGCTCCTGGCTCCGGACGGTCCCGCCAGCACTACCACCATTTGCAGAAGGCAGGACCTGCAAGTAACTGCGCCTCTGCAGGCTTCTGCTTAGAAAGCTCCCAAAATCACCGATTCCCTGCCCTGGGGAGGGAGCTGCCACCACCCAAGTGGAAAAACTCCTTTCTTCTAGGACCCAGGAAGAAATCACTTGGGAGCATCTCGCAGAGGGGTGTGCCGGGGGCAGTCACAGCCGCCCCTCGGGCGTGACTCTCGGGGTGCTGAAGCAGCCACTGCCACTCGCCTTCCTGCTCTCTGGGGCTCCTCATTGCCCACTCCTACTACGCCAGCTCCCTGGTCTCCCCCAGCCAGGTCTCCGGGCCGAGGTCCCTGCCCCCACCGAGAAGCAGCACAGACACTGAACCTCTTTGGGTCTAAGGAGTGTGCAGTTTAGAGCCCAGCTTCCCAGATGCTGATCCCCACCGGGGATCAGACCCCAGAAATTATGTAAGCCACCTTTAGCAATGACAGGGGGAATGTGCATACTGGTTCGCCCGGCCTCCAGTAACAATTCCTTACACTGGGTTTGATAGAAAATAAAAATGAGATTATTCAGTACAAGCAGTAGGATTGAAGTGGTGTCACGTTACTGGATTTTAAGGGAGCCATGCGAGGTGTCAAATGAAAGCTTATCTTATACTGATTCTATATATGCTGCTATTGTGATTGTATAATGTCTGTGTGAAGTTATAAGCATGTACTTTGTGTGGATACCGAATGTTTCTCTGTATGTGGTTGAACTATGGGCAAAGCAGCTCAGCTCATGGACATGCTAATGAGCAAGTCTCCAGGGAACAACAGCCCTCTATAGGGCAAGGACACACCTCCAGAATCGTGACTGATACCTAGGGGCTACCAGCAGGGAACACAGGGACAGGCCAGGTGACCTGCTGCAGCCAAGAAGAGACCAGGAAGGAGGTATAAAGAGGCCATGTGGCAGCCTCCATTTTGTCTCCAGATCTGCCCCTGACCCCAGATGCGGCCTCGCAGGGAATCAGGAGCCCAGAAGACCTGTGGACCCATCCTGACATAGGATATGCACCAAGGACTTTTAAGCCAGCAGTTATAACATCTCTGCTAGAGCCTGCATCGAGAACTGGGAGATTCGATGCAGGTAACGTATGATACTTTAACAACCTCACTCTCGTGCTTTTTGCTCTTTGAGTAATAAACCTTTAGACGATAGATTCTAAAGGACTGGCTCAGCGTGATCTTGTGGGTAAGATCCAGAGGGTAAATTGACCTGGTATCTGGGGCTGGTTTCTTGGAACCGGACAGAACTTTTTTGGGGAAGGTGAGATTGGGCTCTAAAACCCCTCACCTGTGGATGAGGCCCGGGGCCATCTGGGGCACGGATATTGCTAGGGTGTCAGAGGGGTTTTCTCGCGAGGCTTCTGGCTGGCCAGGCTGGCAGCTGGAGCGCTCTGTGGGACTGGTTTGTGTCCTATTTGGGAAGGTCTCCAGTCCGGGGGCTGTAAGGAGCCCTGTATTTGAGCAATTCTCCCTGAGCAGACGCCCTCAGCTGTGCCCAGACCCAGCCCGGTCCGTCACAAGTGGTAATAAGCGAAAACAGGCAGAGCAAAGTAGGCTACAAATAAAAAGACACAAACACTTGGCTAATTCAACACTGAGACCTCAGTACAAATTCTTCACACTCACCCTAAAACCTCTTTTCCACCTGTCCTTCCCAACCAGGGCTGTCTCCTCTCCCTAGGATCTTCAGCTCCTTCCTTCAGGGGCAGCCCAGCCAAAAGACCAAGGCCTGTGCTTCCTTTTGGTTAAAGAATTGCGGCCTCTCCCTACCAACCACTGCTAGGAGTTAAGGACAAAAGAGATAGTTTGACAGTTGCTGATTATTAAGACATGGAGGGTAACACCATGTCTCTCATTCCAACATGGAAACCCACAACGTATCCCCCACTCACTATGTCCAATTACACACACATCAAAGTGAGCTAATCAGAACCAGTGGATCGTGACATGCAGTTCGATGGCTTACATGAAACAATTCACTCAAAGCACCTTTGAGTTACGTACATTCATGTCTATAAGTCCCTTTCATAAAGCATGGAGGAGGAGGGCTGTCACAAGGGGTATCCTACGTTTTTACCACAAGAGAGCCTGAAAAAACAAATGACAATCTCTGCTAGCTGACCTCTCAGTCTTAGTCACACACACGCAGAACTCCTGCTACCTTCCAGGACACAAGCATCAGCTCATCACCTTAAAAGGGGGATTTATTAACCAAACAAAAGCTACATTTGGGAAAGCAGACTTGGTTGCTTGGGTTATAAAGCAAGTGCGAAAAGAACGAGTTAAAACACAGAGAATTCCATCCCTGGGATTCACCTTAAAGATGCAGCCTGGGGCGGGGGAGGGTACATGGGCTTAGCACAGAGAAGTTTAACCAAACAACAAAAACTTATTCACATCTAAACAGACATTTCCCTGTCTACTCACATAGTCATGCAAAAGGATGGGCCCAGTGAGCTCTTTTGGGAAGATCCAAGGTAAAAAAAATTGGCCTGGGACTGCGGCTGAGCCTTGGGGACTGGGAGAACCTGTTCAGAGTTGGTGTCAGTGGTTTTCATAACCTCTCATCAGTACAGGGAGCGGTGCTGGTTGTGGCACAGGTAAAGCTGGAGTGTCTAAGGGGATTTGCTCATACAACGTCTAGCTGGCCAGACTGGCACCTGGAGCGCTCGGTGTGACTGGTTTCATGCCTTAAAGAGGAGGGACCCAGTCATGGGCTGGAAGTAGCCCAGGTTCTAAGCAATTTGCCCTGATTTGAGCTTCTCAGCGGCATCCCGAGCACTTGTCATATTGCAGCAGCGTAGTCGGCAGGATCCTGAGGGTTCCTCCTTCTTTGTTGTCAGTCCTGCTCTTGACTCCAGAAGCACCTTAGAATCATAGAACCCCAGGGCTGGAAGAGACCTCAGGAGTGATCAAGCCCAGCCCCCTGCCCAAGGCAGGACCAATCCCAACTCAATCAACCCAGCCAGGGCTTTGTCAAGCCAAGACTTAAACACCCCTAGGGATGTAGATTCCACCCCCTCCCTAGGGAACCCAGCCCAGCGCTTCCCCACCCGCCTAGGGAAATTGTTTTTCCTAATATCCAACCTAGACCTCCCGCACTGCAACTTGAGACCATTGCTCCTCGTTCTGCCATCCCTCACTACTGAGGACAGCCTCTCTCCAGCCTCTTTGGAACCTCCCTTCAGGAAGCTGGCGGCTGCTATCAAATGCCCCCTCACTCTTCTTTTCTGCAGACTAAATAAGCCCAAATCTCTCAGTCTCTCCTCATAGGTCATGTGCTCCAGCCCCCAAATCATTTTGATCGCCCTCCCCTGGACCCTCTCCAATGCGTCCCCCTTTTTGTAATGGGAGGCACCAGAATTGGACGCAGTACTCCAGATATGGCCTCACGAGAGCCGAATACAGGGGAATAATCACTTCTCTGGATCTGCCGGCAGTGTTCCTACTAGTGCACCCTAATATGCCATTAGTCTTCCTGGCTACAAGGGCGTCCTGTTGACTCATATCCAGCTTCTCGTCCACTGTAACCCCCAGGTCCTTTTCTGCAGAACTGCTACTTAGCTGGTTGGTCCCCAGCCTGTAACAATGCTTGGGATTCTTCCGTCCCAAGGGCAGGACTCTGCACTCGTCCTTGTTGAACCGCATCAGATTTCTTTAGGCCCAGCCCTCTACTCTCTCCAGGTCACTCTGCTGAGGACAGAGGCCCGGCAGGAATCGTCGAACCATCCTAACCCAGGACGTGCTCCAGGGACTTTTAAGCCGGCAGCCTGTCCCGTCTCTGCTAGGAGCCAGCACCAGGCCCTTGGCACTGACGTAGGTAATGGGCTTTCTTTAACAGTCCCACGCTCAGCCTTTTTTATTAATAAACCTTTCGGTGTTGGATCATAAGGACGGGCCCAGCGAGCTCGTTGGGTGAGGTCCGAGGGGTAAATCGCCCTGGGACTGTGGCTGGGCCTGTGGGACGGGGGCAGCCCGAGGGAATTGGTGAGAAAGAAGCTGACTCCATTTCCAGGGGGGTGTCTGAGCCCAGCCGGGGGCTGTGAGGAGGGAGAGGCTGCCTCCGCCGGTCTGTCCGTGTGTGGTAGCTGCAGCAGCCCGAGGAGGGAGAGGTTCTTCCCAGCCTTTGCCTGTGTGAGGGGCCTCAGCCTGGGATGGCCGGGGATGGCGCCGTTGTCCCAGAGCTGGGTCTGGACACAGAGGGAGCCCAGAAAGGGAGCGGCCCTGAGTCTGTCTGCTGGGGAGGAGCAGGATGCCCTGATGCGGTTCAGTCCAGTCGGTGTCATGGCAGGAGCACACAGGGCAGGCGGGGGTGGGGCTGGTGTTTTGCCTGTGGCTGGGGTGTGGCTGGGAGGGGGTGACGTGGCTGGGGACCAGGGTGATGCCCCAGCCAGGGCACGAGGGGAGCAGGAGGGGGGTTGGATCATGGTACCTGCTGAAAGGTGGAAGCTGTGAGGAAGTGGGGAGCTTTGGGCCTTCAAAGGGGGGTGTTATGTACAAGGGGGCTCAGTGCCCAGCAGTTACTGGTTTAATGTGACAGGGGCGGGGGAGTTTGTTGTTGCAGAGAACAGCCCAGAGTTGGAGCCGGGGTGTCTGGGACCCTGGTGCCCCCGACCCTGCTTGGAGGACAGGGCCAGTTCTGGCCAGATGACAGACAAGGGGCTGCAGAGGGGGACCCCAGCAACTGGCCCAGCAGGCCCCAGAGAGGGGGGAACATTGGACGGGGAGGGAGGCGGAGAAGAGGGGCCCAGGAGACCCTGTTACCCGGGGAGAGACACTGGCCGGGGGAGGGGCTGTTGCTGGGGGTATTGGAGGCTCTGCTGGGAGACTGGGGGTTGTTCAGGGCTGAGGGCAGAGCAGGCAGGACTCAGCTGGCTGCAGGGGAGGCTGACGTGGGGCTGAGGGCCCAGGCCGACTGGCCTGAGAGATCCATTGCTGGGTTCAAAGCTCAATAAACCCTCCTGTTTTGTGCTGGCTGGGAGTCGCTCTGGGCTGGAGAGCAGGGCTGCGCTATTCCTTCTGGGAGTGGAGGCCCTGGGGGTCCAGAGGGAGGGGACCCCCCGAGCGGTTCACGGTGGAGGCAGGAGGATGGAGGCCCTGAGAGGCGCCATCCCGGAGATGGAGGGGCGGACCCCCCAGGTGAGAGTGGGCCCCCCAAGAGAGGGTCACTGCACTGGAGTGGCCCCCCTGAGAAAGGGCTATCTCACTGCCGCTGGAGAGGAGGGGCTCCCCGAGAAGGGGCTGCCGCACTGGAGAGGGGGGTCCTGCCCAGGGACCGAGGGGCCAAGTGTGGGCACCACCTGTGAGCCGTGACAGCAGCAGGGAGCGCTGGGACAGTGCTGTGTGTGCTGGGACAGTGACCCTGCCTGGGCCCAGCCCGGAGAGCTACCCAGGGCGTGGGGTGTCTCTGGCCGTGCACCGAGTGAGTCTGGACGGGGCCAGAGATGACTCTGGGTGGGAGGGGAACTCGGGGGAGCTGGCTGTGGCTTAGCAGAGCGATGCCTCTGCGGGGACAGGGAAAGGTGAAGTGCTGCTTAAAGAGGCTCCAAGGGAAGAGAACTGGCCCTGATCTGCCCTCCCGGCGGTGCCCCAGAACCCCTGCTGTATGATGCGAGGCATAAAGGGGGAGCCTGGGTCCTGAGCCCTGCAACAGGCCCCCGGGCATCCCATGGGGGTGGAGGAAGGGGACCTGCCTGGTCCAAACCCTGCCCAGTGATGAGGGTTTGGATCCCATCTGCTCACCAGCCTTTGGGAACAACCTTTGGCTTTCCATGGTGCCCCTCCCGGCCACGTCCCGTCGCTCTCCGGGCAGTTCATCCCCCTGCCCCTAGTCTGCCGGGAACTGCGCGGCGTGGGGAAGGGCGGGCGAGATCTCGCTGCAGTGGCACACGCGGGGGGGCACCCTCCTCCCCTCCAGGGGGGCAGGCTGAGAGCCTCCCAGCAAGACAGGCAGCGCTGGGCGCTGAGAGATTTGCTGGGGCCTTTCACTGTGGAACTGGGAGCATCTCAGGAGCAGTCACACAATTTCGGTGGCTGTTGGGCACCACCTGCTGTGTGCGGAGGGACCCCAGTGCTGGTCTGGACTACAGCTGAACTCCAAGGGCCTTGGGCCGCCGGCCTGGGACCCCGGGGCTGCGTCAGGTATGGGCGAGTGTAAGAAGACACCCCCTTCTCTGGAGGCTGGGCTGGGGCAGCAGACAAGGGGATGCGCTGAGGGGAGGCTGTGGGGGGGGGCCAGAGGACACTCCTGTGATGTAGTGGGGGTGCTGTAGTGTGTGTGGGTCTGTGTGTACCTCAGTTTCCTACCCCCCTTTGCAGCTCTCTCTGCATGAGGGGGACGAGGCCAGGCAGGACTCACTGGAGAAGCGTGTCAGAGTCTCACCTCCTGGGGTCCAGGTGACAAAAGATTCACCTTGGGGCTGGGAGCAGGCCAATGGAGGAGGCAGAGCTGCCTGGGGGCTCAGGGACCAGTTGCTGGGGGTTTGCATTGAGTCTGGGCTGGGCAAACATGAAGAGAACAGACTAAGTCGAGTGCTGGGGATTCAGGGGCCTGTGGACCCCACCGCAAGTGGTCTGAGGCTGCCAGCCCCCACCCTGATGTCCACATGAAGCCCAGGCTGGGCTGTATCTCTGAGAAGCAATAAACCCTCCCTGCTCTACTGTCTGGTGGAGTCACATCTGGCTGCGGATGGGGGTGCAGGGTCGGGAGTCCCTGACGTGCTGTCACAACCCCGTAGGCCAGGGGGAAGGGAAGGGAAGTTTCCTGGGTCACACTGCCGCCTCTGACAGGGCTGGGTAAGGAGCCAGGAGCCGGGCTCAGCGGTTTCTGGCGCGTGTCCCTGCCCAGCGGGGGAGTGTGCGTGGGGGGGCAGGCTGCAGGGTCCCTCCAGGGCAGTGCTGGCGGTGGGGGGGGCAGCACCCAGGCTGGGTTCAGGGGGTGGGCACCACGGGCTGGGCCTCTGGAAGACCAATGCCCCATGGGTGTTACCAGAGGGCCTGGCCTTTTTCCTGGTTCATTCCCATCCCTCCTGCAGGGCGGGCTCCGGGGTGCTGGGCTGGGCCCCACGCGGGGCTGCCCGTGGCAGAGGGAGGCACAAGAGAGAGGGACACGCTCAGAGCTGGATGCTCAGGGGATGTTTATTTCATGGCATTGGGGTTGCGGAGCCGAGCATGGGGGCGACGGGGGGGGCAGGGTGGAGCCAGGGGGAGGCAGCGTCACACAGCGATGCTCTACAGCAAGGACCTTGCAGCCAGAGGCACCGGAGCTGGTCTCCCAGCGGTGCTGGAGGGACCGGGGTCACTCACTGCCCGGGTGCTGGAGGCCTCCATGTGCAGCGAGCTTCCTCCCACAGGATTCTTGCTTACAGATGAACGGGAATGTCTGGTTGCAGGGATAATCGTGCCATTGGTTAAACCCTGGCAAGACAAAGAGCAGTGAGCCTCGCAGGGAGGAGGCAGAATGGGCCATTCCTGCCATAAGCAGCCCTTCTTCCCCCCCCCCCCCCCGTTTTCTGCTCCAGGGGAGGATCCCAGCCCCTGGGCCCAGCCCTGAGAGGAGGGGGGTGGGGTGGAGTCTGAGCACCCAGAGGGGGCAGCCCCACCCTGCAAAGAGACACGGAGGCTCCGTGGGACGGGGAGACCCCTGACCCAGTGCTGCTGCTCCTGCCCCAGCCCAGCCACAGGGCCAGGGCCAATGAGAGACCTGCCTCGGGACGGGGGCACTGCTCAGGGACAGGGCTGCTGCCCCCCTCCCTGCTGAGCAGCTGCCGCAGCCCGGCAGGGCCAGCTTTAGGAAGTGCGGGGCCCAATTCGAACAGTTTCAATGGGGACCAAGATTTAATTTTTGGTGGTGGACCAAAAAAAAAAAAAAAAAACCACCGCCCCTTTAAATTCCCAGCTCCCCCTGCCTCACCAGATGCGGAAGGGGAAGAATGTCCCAAGGGGCCTCCGTCTGAGAATTTTACATGTCCGGTATTCTTTAGAGCACGGGGCCCTCTTAGAAGCACGGCCTGATTCAGGAGAATCGGTGGAATCGGCCTAAAGTCGGCCCTGCAGCCCAGCACCCTCCATGTCCTGTCCGTTGGGGCATGGCTGTCCCCACGGGCACGTCTGTGCCAGGCAGGGCCCAGCTGCCGGCCGAGGGGACGTGTCCCTGCCCAGGAGCCAGTGTTACCGGCCTGATGTGCACAGAGCACGGCCCTCCTTCAGGCACCGCTCCCCTTGCTCTGGGGCTGGCCATGCCCTGCCCGGCTGCCTGCAGTGGGATTCCTGCCCAGGTGGCCAGAGAGCGGGGGAAGGGCGGCCCTGGGGCGGGGCGGGCTCAGCCCCTCAGCAGCACCCCAGGCCGCAGGGAGCTCCGCAGGGCGCACGGGCCGTTCTCAGCACCCTGTTCCCTGGGGGGGGCGGGTTCTGCTGCTGTTTGACTCTATCCCCGTCCAGTCATGGCAGCCCGGCTGGGCCCACCTGCCGGCACCCAGCCTGACGGACAGAGCCTGTCACTGAAGCCTGTGCCAAGACACACATGTACCAGGGGCAGAGTTAAGGTTACAGGGGCAGCCTTGGACAGGCCCTTCCTCAGCTCTGGAACCGTCATGTTCCTTTAACACATTTTTGGGTGCAATTTATGAAGAGTTTGTAAAAATAACAAATTATTAATGTTTTAGTAAATGATTAATCAATTATGCAGAGCCCAGTTGGGCAGCTGGTGGCTGCTTGTTACTATCGTGTGTCTCCATCTAACATGCCCAGCTCATGGCTGGCCCAGGCGTGTCCCAGGGAGAAATGGAATTGGCCAGAGAGCCCCGTCCCTGCCCCTTGCTCCCCACATCCACTGGCACTCGAGCCCCGGCACAGACACAGCTCCAATGATCGGGGGCGGGCAGGGGATTCGCTGTGACTCTGGCCCTTCTCCTGTTTGCACCTCTCTGCAAACCGGCCCCTCCTCACCCCCCGCTCTGCCTGGTCCCCGTCGCTCTCCGGCCATTTCCCTGCCCTGCCGGCTCTGTGAGCAGCCCGGCACTTCCCCCAGCTCCGCCGGCTCCGCTCCCTGGAGACGGCGTTTGCTGGGGGTCCCCTGCCGGTGCCGGGCCCTGGGAACAGCCGGCGCCGACCCTGTGGCCTCTCACCAGGCGCCGGCGTGTGGGCGACCCCGCGGCAGGGAGCACACGCAGCTCTGGCCCCGAAATCCCTGCGTGCCCCCGTGTTCGCCCAGCGCAGCCTGCGTGGCCCCTGGTGCCCTGGGGTAGGGGGCTGGAGCATGGGCGGCGAGTTATATGGGCTCATGGTGCCCAGGGTCCAGCAATATCCAGAGCTGGGGGCCCTGCTCCAGCAATATTTGGAGCTGGGTCTCTCTGGCCCTGCTTGGAGCGGGCCCCGGCCCCCCGCGCGTCCTCCCACCCCGGCCCCAGAGCTTCTCTCCCCCGGCCTTGGCCCCGACCCGGACCCTGGACCGTCCCTGCCGTGCGCAACTTTCACTCAGCTCCCCCTTGCTGGCTGCTGCTGCCATGCACGGCGTGCTCAGACAGGTGGGCGGGGAGACGCCAGGCGTGACGTGACGTGACGTCACGGCCCATGACTTTAAAACTGCTCGGCGGTGCGTTGCACCTCCTGGCTGAGTTCCAGGTTCGGAGTACGGGGACTTCTGGGGCGGAGTGCAGATTCCAGCCCCGCAAAGTGGGAGGCAGGAGGTAGGGGAGGGAGAAAACTAGGGGAAGGGCTGGGAGAGGAAGGGGCTTGTGCGGAGGGGGAGTGGGAAGAAAGGGGAAGGGGTGGAAGAGGAAGGGGCTTGTGCAGAGGGGGAGGGGAAGGGAGAAAACTAGGGGAAGGTCTGGGAGAGGAAGGGGCTTGTGCGGAGGGGGAGGGGAGAGGGGGAAGAAAGGGGAAGGCACCAAGGGACAGGGTAGAGGAGAGGCAAATGCCAGGGGGCCAAGTGCAGACAATGAGGGAAAGGGCAGGAGGGAAGGTGTCAATGGGAGGGGGACAGGGTGATGCTGGGAGGGGAGAGGGGAAGGGCATTGGAGGCTGGAGAGGGAGGTGCTGGGAGAGGAGAGGGTAAGGGCATTGGGGGCTAGAGGGGGCAGGGGGAGGTGCTGGGAGAAGGCTTGAAAGAAAGGGTGGGCATGAGAAAGGTGGGGATGGAGCAAGTCATGTGTGAGGGCACAGAGGGGCATGAGGGGAATAGGGCAGAGAGTGGTGAGGGGGTGGGCATCAGGGAAAAAGAGGGCAAAGGGGGCAGGGGCAGTGAGGGAAGGGGGAGGCACCAGGAGGGTGCCGGGCTAAGGGAAGGTGCAGGTGCCAGGGGATTCTGGGGTGAAGCAGAAGGGCAGACACCTGCAGGGGAGGATCCAGCACCAGAGGAGAGAGGCAGGGCAGGTGAGTAGAGGGAGGTGTTAGGAGAGGGGATGAGGAGGGGTAGCTCACATGATCAGAGTGGGGCTACTGGAGGAGTGGGCACAGGGGGGAGAGAAGGGCTGGTGGAGGGGGGCAGATCTCAGGAAGGCTGAGGGCAGTGAGAAGGGCAGGAGTCAGGACAGCAGAGGAGGGTGAGGAGTTGGGGGGCAGCAGGCACCAGGGGAGCTGATGGAGCAAGGGGAGGAGACACGGCAGCAGAGGGAAAAGGTAAAGGTTTATAAAATATTTATTAATAAGTTGGGTGCCCCAGTGGCACATCCAGACAAGCCACATGAACTCAGTCCTGGTGCACAACACAGAATCCATTCTGCACACGGGAGGAAACTCTTAGGCTATGTCTACACTGGTGGCTTCTTGCACAAGAATATCTTGCGCAAGGGTTCTTGTGCAAGAAGTCTTGTGCAAGAACATGTCCACACTGCCATGTGCGAGCTGTGCTTTTGCGCAAGAGCATCCATGGCCATGTGGACGCTCTCTTGCCCAAGAAAGCTCCGATGGCCATTTTAGCCATAGGGGTTTCTTGCGCAAGAAATCCCTGCCAAGTGTCCACACTGCCCTCTTGCACAGAGAGCTCACACCTGTTAGAAAAGCGCGTAGCTTTTGTGCAAGATGCCCTCTCTTACCATGCCGTGCTGTACATTTCCTTGTGCAAGAGCAGGCAGGCAGTGTGGCTGCTTTGTGGGTTCTTGCACAAAAACAGCTGTTCTTGTGTAAGAAGCCGCGAGTGTAGACATAGCCTGCGAGGGAACGCTTCCCCCAGCCTCTCTGCCCCCGAGTTAATGTCACACACGTTGGGTTAAAGCAATTGCGGGATAGTTGCATGAGGGGGGTTTGGTGGGGGCCAAACTGTTCCCTGTTGGTAGGAGGATGGTGGGAAAAGCCCTTGGAGAGGGGTGACATGACCCCTTTTACTTGTGGTCATGTGTCCATCTTTCCCCGAGCGTGTTACCTCCAGAGGCCTGGCTAATGGGGAGAGGGGAGAAGGGGGCATGGCTAACGGGGGCCAGGGGCGTGGCTAATGGGGCAGGGGGAGTGGCTAATGGGGCACCACCAAAAATTATACAAACCTGCCGCCCATGGGCTGGAGGGGTTCAGAGCCAGCACCCTGGGACAGCGCAGCAGAATCCTCCAGTGCGACCGTCTGTGTGTGTGCACGCGCGCGTGCGTGTATGTGTGTGTGTGTGTGCACGCATGTCTCCTGCCTGTCACGGGAGCAGACCTGGGGGAGCTGGGGGCAGCAGTGTCACTGGGTCAGACCAGGGCTCCCCCCCGACTGCCCTCCCGGCTGGGGCAGGGCAGACAGAGGAGTCGGGGTCGGCCCTGCAGCCGCTGGGGCAGCCGGATCCGTGTCTCAGGGCCTGCGGGCAGAGGGCTGCAGGGCCCTGGCGGGGCGGGGGTAGGGGCAGGGCGCTGAGCTGCCGGCTCACCTGGTGCATTTAACACCACGCAGTGCTCGCCTTTACTTGGTGGATCAGGCTGCCCCTTAGTCCAAGCGAAGTATTTGGCCGGGGACCGATCTGTCCATTTCCAAAAGCGATTCTGCAGGGACAAAGGGGCGGAGACCCGTGAATCCCAAGGTCATTCAGCCAGCGACAGGCCCGGAGTCAGGAGCCCATGGGCTGGATTCGCCCAGCCCTTGGAAGCATGAAATTCACCAATGACCCCCTTGTGACGGCGAGTCGGGGTTCTCCCAAATCCTGCAGCCCCGTAGCAGCAAGAACAGACTCCGCCAGTCGTAGAATCGAGAGGGGTTTATTGTTCCTTCAGGATACAGCCCAGCACAGACGTGATGTGGCTACAGGGCCGGGGCCAGGATACCTCAGACCCTAGGGTTAGGGTCCATCGCCCCTAGGCCCCCCAGCTTAGCCTCTTCTCTCCATGCTTCCCAGACAGCCACTGCCCCCCTCCCAGGTCCTGCCCCCCAGCCAGGTGCTGGTCTCCCCCTTTCTCCCTTTGTCTCTCTCCCTGGGAGGCTGAGCCTGGGTGTCTGGGCTAATCCACATTTGGGAGAGTCAGTGAGAATCTCCCATCCCAGCGCAGGGGGACCCCGGGTCACAGAGCAGACAGCCCCCCACTACGTCACACCCCCCCAGCCCTTCCCCAGGGCACTGGCTGCTCCCCACTGCCGAGCTCAGGGCTGTGGCTCTGGGGGGCGCTGGGTTCACTCTGTGACGTGGCCCAGCTGGTCTCTGGCTCTGGCGTTTTGTCCCCGGTGACAAGGGAGGCACCAAGAGCCGTCGGGCGCAGTTAGCGGGTGGCACCAGCCTGTGGGCGGCAGGGAGCTGGGAGTGCGGATTCAGTAGAAGATTTGTCCAGGTGAGCCCCACGCCCCAGACACGCTGACACTCCCCTCGGCCCCACCCACCCGTGAGCCCAGTGAGGAGCCACCTCGGCTGGGGGCTGCAGGGCGGCAGGGCCCTGGCTCGGGGACAAGCCGCAGCCCAGTAATCCCGGAGCAGCAGAGACGTGGGATGTGGAGGGGCCCAGTGAGGAACACGGGGCAGAACCAGCAGCAGCAGGAGCCGGGGAGCAGGGTGTGACTGTGGGACACAGACGGACCCTGGGCTGCACTCTGCATTGGGTGCTGGGCACTGACCCCGGGACTTAAAACCCAGGAAGCTGTAGCCCTCGGCTACACGTCTCGTCTCGGGGGGGGACTCTCGGTCTGGGCTGAATGGTCGGAGCCCAACAGGCCTGGGCCGAGTGTCACCAGAATGGATGTCAGTCACAGCGGGCTGTGCTCTGCGCCGGGTGTTGGGCACTGACCCTGGGACTGAAATCACAGGCGGCTGTAGCCTGTTTTCACCCCGTCCCACCGGAGATCCTGCTCTCGTGGGATCCCCCTGACCACAACAGTCCCTCCCTGAGCAGGGAACAGAGCCTGGGTCCGGGGAGGGGCCACAGGCAGAGCGGGCGCCGGGCACTCACATGCTTAGGGTCCGAGAGTCCGATCCAGACGGGTTCAGTGTTTTGTGGGTGCTGCTTGACATAGGCAGCCAGCATGTCGTTTTCTCCATCATTGTGAATGGAGGCGAGATGGGTCCTCCGCCCGTGGTCCTGGCACTCAGCCTGGGGGAGGAAGGGACAAAGCCAGTTACCCCATTTCTGCCACCCCAGGGAGCAGCAGGGGCGAGTCCAGCACAGGCCTGGGGCCCAGTCTCACCCAGGCAGCAACTTACTTCTATAGCCCACCTTAACCAACACAGAGCAGGACCTGGCAGCGAGAGACCAAAAGGCAGCCTCTGACAAGTGGGATTGAATCTGAGTGAGAATAGGAAGGAGTAAGAGCTCCGTCCAGTGAAGTGCACAAATACAATTAAGGTGGTAACTGGAGGGAGAGGCACCGCTAGCCAAAGACTGAACAAGGAACAACAAATTTTCTTCCGTTACCCCGGAAGCAGGAAGCCGGCAACACAACCGGTGCGGCCGCCCCCCGCTGGGGGGTGAGATCAGCCCTCCCGGCCGATAGGGTCATTGCGGAGACACCCAGTGAATTCTTTGCCTCGCTCCCACGGCTGGGCTACCAGGAGAGCCCCGACCCCGAGCCGCTCTGTGTAGGTGACGGATCTGGGACCCTCTGGGGGGCCCCTAGAGGAGGTTTTGGGAACAAGCCACCAGGGCCAGAGGGGACTCTCCCACGAGTTCTGCGGGAGCGTCCCTGTGAGGTGGCAGAACGACCGACTGTCGTGTGTCACCTGCCACTGAAATCGGCTTCTGCAGCAAGCTGCTGGAGGACAGGGCCCGGCGCCCCTGTTTTGAGAGAGCGCCCGAGGCCCCTCCGGTTCCAGGAACCCCTCGCTGGCGCTGGGACGAGGGGGGCGCACAGGAGAGAGCGGAAAGCTCACACGCGTAGATGAATCGAATGAGCTGCGGAGGAGTCAACGTGGCGTTGGTAACGGGAAATCCTGCCTCACCGAGCTACTGGCACAACCGGCCTGTGGCCGAGGGGATCCAGACGCTCTGGTGGATTTGGACTTTCAGAAAGACTTGGACAAGGTCCCTCACCAAGGACTCTGAAGCGAAATGAGCCCCTGTGGGATACGAGGGAAGGTCCTTTCCTGGAGAGATAACTGGTTAAAGGCAGGAGACCCAGGGTGGGACAGCCGGTCGGTTTTCAGAGTGGGGAGAGAGAAGCAGAGGTGGGACGAAGGCTCCAGACATCGGTGAGGAGGGAGGATGGGGAGGAGGGATGATCTGGGACAGGCAAGACCCACTGACCCAGCAAGACCCACAGGCCTGCGTGAGGGAGAACCGCCAGACTGACGGGCGAGAGGAGGAGGCTTTGGGGGCATCGGACACGTGTGCTGCCGATGAGCGTTACCCCAGAGTTACCCAGGCAAGGTGCAGCCATGGCAGGCTGTGACTTGTCACGAGGGGAGCTCACACAACTATGTGATTTAGCAACACAAAAGAAGCAACGTGAGTGAAAATCCAGGTGGATAAATGCAAAGTGACGCGCATTGGGAAACAGAATCCCAGCTGTACGCCCAACCAATGGGGTGGACACGACCTCTTATCGCTCCAGAGAGATCGCGGCGGCGCTGTGGACAGTCTTCTGAAAACACCCACTCCATGTGCAGTGGCAGCCGAATGGGAGCTGGGGATCAGTGAGAAAAGGATAGAAAAATATCGTATTGGCTCTGTACAAACCCACGACACGCCCACCTCTTGAAAACTGTCCAGAAGGGGTTGCCCCATCTCAGAAGAGATCTCTGAGCACTAGAAAACATTCAGAGAAGGGCAACAAAACTGATTCAGGATCTGGCCTGGCTTCTTCATGAGGAGAGATTCACAAGACTTGGACCTATGGAAAGAGACGACTAAGGACGATAGGAGAGAGTCGTGAAAGTGAATTTACTCCTTCTCATAATACAAGACCTAGGTTTGCCCAATGAAATTACTAGGTAGCAGGTTTTAAACAACCAAAAGGAAGTATTTCCTCACATAACTTGCAGGCAACCAATGGAACTCCTTGCCACAGGATGTTGTGAAGGTTAAGATTCTAACAGAGACCAATAATAAAGAACGAGATAAGTTCCTGGAGCCTGGATCCATCAGTGGCTATTAGCCACGATGGGCAGGAATGGTGTCTCCAGCCTCTGTTTGTCACAACTTGGGAACGGGTGACATCACTCGATAATTGACCTGCTCTGTTCATTCCCTCTGGGGCACCTGGCATTGGGCACTGCCGGCCGACAGGACACGTGTGACCGCTCTCATGTTCCTATGTACAAGGATCCCCGTCATAATCACGGGCTCTGCGCAGCGACTCCCTGGGCCCCGGCAGCCGGCACAGGGGGTGGCAGCGGGGACCTGAGGCACGGCCCTGCCAGCGGACCTGAGGCAGCGGCTCTGTCACACGGAGCTGGGGGCAGGAGGCTCCGGAGCCAGGCGCTGGGGGAGACGTGAGCCCCCCTGGGACCAGTTCTCCCTGGTGTCCCCACCCCACACAGCCCACCCCTCCCCCGCCCAGCGCCCTTCCTCCAATACGCAGCCCGCCCCTCCCCCACCCAGCGCCCTTCCTCAAATACGCAGCCCACCCCTCCCCCACCCAGCGCCCTTCCTCCAATACGCAGCCCACCCCTCCCCCACCCAGCGCCCTTCCTCCAATACTCAGCCCGCCCCTCCCCCACCCAGCGCCCTTCCTCCAATACTCAGCCTGCCCCTCCCCCGCCCTGCGCCCTTCCTCAAATACTCAGCCCGCCCCTCCCCCACCCAGCGCCCTTCCTCCAATACTCAGCCCGCCCCTCCCCCGCCCAGCACCCTTCCTCCAATACTCAGCCCGCCCCTCCCCCACCCAGCACCCTTAGTCCTGCTGCCCCCAGCCTCTCACCTCGGCCTCCTGCCAGGTTCTCTTCTGGGCGAAGAACCCGTAGCAGTCGCCGTGATAGCTCTGCCATCCCCGGGGGCAGGACGTGGCTCGTGCCCCTGCAGAGAGAAGGGCGGGGGGGCGGGAGGCTCCGCAGTGAGACCCTGGGTCGGAGGTGCCGACGTTTCTCACCCATAGGACATGGGCACCAGGAGCGTGTTTGGGGCTTGGCTCGGCAGCAGGGGGGTCACCCCTCCTCCCAGCACAGCAGGGACCAGGCAGCCTGCTCCGATCCGGCCCGCCACCCTCTCCCGGCCCACTGCACGCGGCTTCTCCATGGCAGTGGGGGGCAGACGGCCCTGCCCCAGGGCGCCCTGCTCCCCCCGCCCACCAAGAAGCAGGGCCCAGCTGGCCGGGAGGGTGGCGAGGCAGGGAGGAGCAGGCTGCTGGGCCACCCAGTCACCCCAGTGAGTGAGGGATGGGGGGGTCCCTGCTGGGCCCCAGTAATGCCCTGGGCCATGCTGCTCAGAGGAGGGGGCAGGAGGGGGGTAGATGGGGCACGGCTTGGAGCAGGGGTGCAGTGGAGAGGGGTGGGGCCTGCAGCACATGGGTCACTGCGGAGGGCTGCTCTAGGCCCCAGCCCCCCTTCAGGGCTGCACTGTGCCACCCATACTCCACCCCAGGTCCTGCGCCCCCCCCCCACTGTCTCCTGCATCTCTTCCCCCTCCCCCTTCACCCGCTTCCAGCCAAGCCCTCAACCAAAATGTCGCAAATGACATTTACACAAAGACAATGGAGTGTGTGTTCCAGGGCACACGTGATGGGGAGGACTGGACATGCAGAAGGTACCTAATTAAAGGCTCTAATTTTGGGACTAGACGGCATCAGTCACAGTGTTTGCTCTCCCTGGAATCTGGCGGAGCTTACAAAAAGTGGAAACTTGGACGAATGACCAGGGAGGGGTTTAAATGTATAGCGCGAGAATGCCGGGGGGTTATCGGGAAGGTGAAAGCGCAAGTGGAATTGCGACTGGCTAAGGATGTGAAGGATAACAAGAAAGGTTTCTACAGGCATGTTAACAAGAAGAAGGTGATCAGAGAGGGTGCGCGGCCCTTACTGGACGAAGGAGGTAACCTAGTGACAGATGATGTGGGGAAAGCTGAAGTACTCAATGCTTTCTTTGCCTCTGTATTCACGGACAAGGTGGGCTCCCGGACTAATGCGCTAAGTGACGCAAGATGGGATGAAGATGGACAGCCCGTGGTGGGTAAAGAACAGGTTAGGAACTATTTAGAAAAGCTAAACGTACACAGATCCATGGGTCCGGACTTAATGCATCCGAGGGTACTGAGGGAGTTGGCAAATGTCATTGACGAGCCTTTGGCCATTATCTTTGAAAAGTCGTGGAGATCGGGAGAGATCCCGGATGATTGGAAAAAGGCAAATGCAGGGCCCATCTTTAAAAAAGGGAAGACGGACGATCCAGGGAACTACTGACCCATCAGCCTTACCTCAGTCCCCAGAAAAATCATGGAGGGGATCCTCAAGGAATCCATTTTGAGGCACTTGGAGGAGAGGAAAGTGATTAGGAATAGTCAGCATGGATTCACGAAGGGCAAGTCGTGCCTGACCAATCTGATTAGCTTCTATGATGCGGTAACTGGCTCTGTGGACATGGGAAAGTCAGTGGATGTGATATACCTTGACTTTAGCAAGGCTTTTGATACGGTCTCCCACAATATTCTTGCCAGCAAGTTAAGGGAATGTGGATTGGATAAATGGACGGTAAGATGGATAGAAAGCTGGCTAGAAGGCCGGGCCCAGCGGGTAGTGAGCAACGGCTCGATATCAGGATGGCGGTCGGTTTCTAGCAGAGTGCCCCAAGGTTCGGTTCTAGGACCGGTTTTGTTCAATATCTTTATTAATGACCTGGATGAGGGGATGGATTGCACCCTCAGCAAGTTTGCGGATGACACTAAGCTAGGGGGAGAGGTAGATACACTGGAGGGCAGAGATAGGGTCCAGAGTGACTTAGACAAATTGGAGGATTGGGCCACAAGAAATCTGATGCGGTTCAACAAGGACAAGTGTAGAGTCCTGCACTTGGGACGGAAGAATCCCAAGCATTGGTACAGGCTGGGGACCAACCAGCTAAGTAGCAGTTCTGCAGAAAAGGACCTGGGGGTTAGAGTGGATGAGAAGCTGGATATGAGTCAACAGGGCGCCCTTGTAGCCAAGAAGGCTAATGGCATATTAGGTTGCATTAAGAGGAGCATTGCCAGCAGATCCAGAGAAGTGATTATTCCCCTTTATTCAGCTCTGGTGAGGCCACATCTGGAGTGTTGTGTCCAGTTCTGAGCCCCCCACTACAGAAAGGATGTGGACGCATTGGAGAGGGTCCAGTGGAGGGCAACCAAAATGGTCAGGGGGCTGGAGCACATGACCTATGAGGAGAGGCTGAGGGATTTGGGTTTGTTTACTCTGCAGAAGAGAAGAGTGAGGGGGGATCTGATAGCAGCCTGCAACTTCCTGAAGAGAGTGTGGCGTAGTGGGGGGGCTGTCTGCTCTGTAACCCAGTGTGGTGTGGTGGTGGTGCCTTGCTGCTTGCTATGCCGGGCGGTGGGCTGTGGGTGACCTCCACGGGCGGCTGTTTGTAGCACGGCCCAGCAGGACAGCGGATGAGTCACTAGGCAAGGGTCTCCCAACCTGTCCGACCAGTTGCCTCCCAAGGAGAGAGACAAAGGGAGGAAGGCGGGTCCAACCCCTGGCTGGGGGGCAGGGCTGGAAGGGAGGCAGTTACTGTCTGGGAAGCATGGGGGAAGGGGATAGGGAGGGGGGTGGGATTGTAGGGCCCAGCCACCCCCCATCTAAAGGGGGGGTGGCCTGAGACCTCCTAGCCCCAGTTCCCGTAACCAGATGACATCTGTGCTGTGCTGTATCTTGGAGAAGCAATAAACTCCTTCAATCCTACTGGCTGGGGGAGTCTGTGCATGCCACTACGGGGGTGCAGGAGTCAGGGAAACCCCAACGCGCCATCACAGGGAGGTTCCAAAGAGGCTGGAGAGAGGCTGTTCTCAGTAGTGACGGATGGCAGAACAAGGAGCAATGGTCTCAAGTTGTGGTGGGAGAGGTCCAGGTTGGATATTAGGAAAAACTATTTCCCTAGGAGGGTGGTGAAGCACTGGGCTGGGTTACCTAGGGAAGTGGTGGAGTCTCCATCCCTAGAGATTTTCAAGTCTCAGCTGGACAAAGCCTGGCTGGGATGATTGAGTTGGGATTGGTCCTGCCTAGAGCAGGGTGCTGGACTTGATGACTCCTGAGGTCTCTTCCAGCTCTATGGTTCTATGATTCTCTGATTGTAAAAACTCTGTAGCGGGGCCGGGCGGCTGTTCTGCTGAACTCAATGTTACATAGCATGGGAGACGTGATGCGGCTCTTCTCTCTTTGCATTTTGTATTTCTAAGTGGATTTTGTATTTTAAATATGCTCTGGAGCCTCCACAGAGTAACCGTTCCCGAGTGCAACATAGTTAACACACCGACACAAGGGCATTGGCTTAAATTGAGCCCAGCAGGGCGGTTTAGTGTGTGGATACCAAAGGTCGCTGCTTTTAGAAACAGGCAACATGACCTGATCGTGTGTGAGCTCCGTAACAACAGACAGGGTGAGTGAATTGCACTGTATGTTTGTATTGAAATTGTGTCCCCAAGGAGCAGGCACCACCCCGGATTTTATAGCACAGGGAGGTGCTGATTTCAGCGGAAGATTCTTTTCAAGCTAGTTCATCAGCGAGAAGCAGAGAAAGGGGAAGCGATTGGTCCTGCTGTCAGGAAGAAAAGGGGGGGGTCCCTTTGAGGCAACGATGGGCGACCGAGGCGAGTGAGGGGTGGCACGAGGGGCCTCCTCCCTCTCACGGGCCATGGGGCCATCGTGCCGAGGATGGTCTCCAGGACAGGGCGGGTCGCTCCCTGCACTCACGGGCCTAGAACGTGGCGGGGGGGGGAGGATTGTGCCACGGCAGCGCTGGGATGGGGCTCAGAGAGAGCACCCAGCTCTCGCACCCAGCGCGGGGTGCGACCAGCCAGCCCCTCCCGTCACAGGCCCTGGCTGCCCGTGCGAGGCACGGAGTAACTCAGGGAGGGAACTGACATGGACAGAAGCCAGCGGAGGCCAGCAGCCCTGCCCACGGCAACGGGAACAAAACACCTCGTGGGTACCGCTAGGACCCCGGTCGCACGCTGCCTCCACAGCCCAGGGCTCTCTGCAGCCAGGGGCGAATGGAGCCGGGTCCCGGGGTGGGGAGAATGGACGGGGCGACTCTGGCAGATTTGGTCCGACAGTCACTGCAGCTACTCTGTGTATGCCCCACGGGGGGGAGGGTGTGAACCATTCCTTTAACAACCCGCTGTGGGACGCTCCAGGCCTGAGGCGAAAGCCGGATACTCGGATTGTGCGTGGAACTTCCCTGCCGGGACATTAGCGCTCTGACCCTATAACCCTCCGCCCCACCACACGGGCTGAGCACGGCCAAGGGGCTCTCCGGCGCCGCACCCACGTCACAGGGACGCCCCTGATTTGCCAGGCCAGGCACCGACTGACCGTCTGCGCCCCCGGGGGCACATGCCCATTCAAAGGCTACAGGCAGGGTCAGCACAGGGGAGGGAGCGGTTGGGCACAAAGACCCAGGGGAGGCTGTGCCGTCCCTTGGCACTGATGGGGGCTGCCCATGCCAGAGAGCCCCAGGGACTCCCCGTCTGGGGAAGGGGAACTTGGAGCAGCCAGCGACAGGCTCCCCCACTCGGCTGCAGGCCTCGGGCAGAGGGATCCTGCCGGCCTGAGCTTCTCCCCATCCTGGGGTTGGGGGGGGTGGGACTGGGGAGCTGGGGGAGGGGTGGGATGGGGACACCCAGGACCAAGGGGTGGAGCTGGGGGGCCATGGAGTCGAGCAGAGGGGAAATGAGGAGCAGGGGCCAGGGCTGGGCGGAAGGAGCTGGGGGTCTGGGAAGGGGAGAGCGGTGCCCAGGAGGTGGGGCACAAAGAGGGGGACAGCAGGGATCCGTGGGGCGGGGCAGGGAACACTGGGTGGGCACTGCCCCTCTCAGGGCTGGGGCAGAGGGAGGGGGGAGCCGTATCCCAGTGGGAGGGGGGGGCACAGGACAGGTGGGAGGACAGAGGCACAATGTGCTGGGCAGGGGGCAGACCACCCAGGGTCAGGGGCGGGACGGGGGAGGGGCAGGAGTGGAGCCAGGAGCCCTGGGGCAGCCCTTGGAGAGGGGCCCCGTGGGGACAGGGCTAGCCAGTGGGCGGGGAATATGGGGGGCAGGATGGGACCCGTCACTGCCAGGGGCTGAGCGCACATTGCCCAGGGGTTCCCCCGATCCCCAAGAGCTGACCCCAGGGGGCATTTCAACCTCCTCCTCTCCCCCCTCCCTGGGAGGGGCTGTGGGGCTAGGCCCCCCAGGCAGGGACCCCAGGAGCAGGAGACGGGCAGTGGGTCTGGCAGCTGCAAGGGAAAAGGAGCCACGTCCCAACTCACCTGCCAGCGCGGGGCTGCAGACCAGGCAGCCGAGGAGGCAGAGGGTGATGAAGGTGACTGGCCCCATCTTCTCGCTGCCCCTGGGGAGCAAACACACAAGGGAGATGGGCCAGGAGAGCCCGAGACACCCCCAGGGCCCCCCTCCCCCTCTCCTCATGGGGCAGTTCATGGGGGGGGTCAGAGCTGGGGCTGTTTGCTGAGGGCCTGGCAGTCTGGGGAGCTCATTGCAGGAGGAATAGCGGTAGTTCGAGTTAGGAGCTTTAATTCAAACTACCTAGCCCGTACCGCGTGTAGCCGCCGGCAGTCAGTTCGAACAACGGGGCATTTAAAAATGGCGCCCGCCTGGGAACACGCAAATGAAACCCGGGATATTTAAATCCCAGGCTTCATTTGCAAGTTCGAATGCCTACATTAGTCACCCTAGTTCGAACTAGGGTGGCAGTGTAGACATACCCTTCCAGATTAATTCCTTAATTATTTGTTCTATTATCTTTCTTAGCACAGAAATGTAGCTGTCTGGTCTGTGGTTTCCTGCGTTGTTCTTATTTCCCTATTTATAGATGGGCATTAGTTTTGCTCTTTTCCAGTCTTCTGGAATCTCTCCTGACTTCCATGATTTTTCAAAGATGATAGCTAGAGGCTCAAACACCTCCTCTACCAGCTCCCTGGGTATTCTGGGATGCATTTCATCAGGCCCTGGGGATTTGAAGGCATCGAACATTTCTAAGTAATTTTTCACTTGTTCTTTTCCTATTTTAACACCAGAACCGGCCTCCTTTTCTCCAGCATTCGCTATTGTAGGCATCTAACCACCCCCAGCCTTCTTGGTGAAAACCGAAACAAAGAAGTCGTTAAGCACCTCTGCCATTTCTGCATATCCTGTTATTGTTTGTTGCTCTCCACTGAGCCAGGGGCCACCCTGTCCTTGGTCTTCCTCTTGCTTCTCATGTATTTGTGGGATGTTTTCTTGTTGCCCTTTGTGTCTCTAGCTTGTTTGGGCTCGTTTTGGGCCTTCACCTTTCCAATCTGGCCCCTACATTCCTGTGTTATTGGTTTATATTCACCCCTTGCACTTTAACCTAGTTTCCACTTTTTATACGACTCCTTTTTGATTTTTGGCTCACTAAAGACCTCCGGGTAAAGTCAGGCAGTCCCTTGCCAAACTTGCTATTGTAACCCACAGCTTTGTGTGGTTCGCTGTCCTATGCAGTGGCACCTAGACCACAGCAACAGATAAGAACAAGAGACCTCGACAGTATGGGCTGAGAGCCAGCTGGCTTTTAGCTCAGAGTGTAGCGGCTCCTACACTCAGCTCCAGAAGTCCCAGGTTCACATCTTTGCTGCGCAGGGAAATATTTTGTTCCTGGGACCTTAAGAACGTTCCTTTGAAAAACTGCTCCTTGTCTTCCATTGCTGTTCCTCTCACTCCTGCTTCCCATGGGAACGTACCCTACCGGCTCCCATGTTTGCTGACGTCTGCCTTCCTGAAACCCATCGTCTCTGTTTTGCTGTTCTCCCTGCTGCGGTCCTTCCTTATTGTGACAGGGTGTCTGGCCCGCACCGGCCCTCTAAGGGTGACACCCAGCCCTGGGGGACGGCCGAGCCTGCAGCTGAGGCAGAGACAGCCAATTCAGACCCGGCAGGGGCTGTATAAATAAGGGCTCCTGGAGGGAAGGAGAAGAGACTCCCTCTTGCCCTGGCTGGAGTGTCAGCGGCAGGAGCCGCCCTCTGCCCCGGAGCCCGGACTGGCGAGCGGGCTTCCTGCTGGAACCTGGAGCCCCTCGTGTTCTCAGCCAGCTCCTGGTCCATGAACCCCCTGAGCCCAGCCCAGGGCCTTCCCCAGCAGCAGGGTGTGAGTCCCAGGGGTATTTCCAGCTCCAGGGCCCCAGTGTCTGGAGAGCCAACCCTGTGGGTCTGGGGCGGGGAGATAGTTAGTATAGACAGCGGTGGGGCTGGGATCCCCATCCCACACCAGGGACTGGCTGCACCCAAGGGCTTGGCAAGGAGGAAAGAAGGGACCAGAGGGGGCAGGGACTCACCTGTGTGTGTGTGTCTGTCTGTCTGTCCGTCCGTCCGTCTGTCTGTCTGGGCGACTGGTCTGGAGTTCTGGGGACTGGTGTCCAGCCGGTGCAGGGTCCCAGGCATTTATAGCCCTGCAGGGGGCGGGGCTGGGGAAGGGGGAGGAGCATGAACGTGGAAACGGGACCAGTGACCACACAGCTGAGAGATGGCAATCTGCCCCTCCCCCGCTCAGCTTCCTGCTGCCCTGCAGTGGCTGCGGGGGGAGGGGGGAGCGTTATTGCTGCTGAGTCCCAGCCTGGCACTGGGCAGCTGTTAGGCAGGCGCTGGGGCAAGTGCAGGGGCAGGCCCTGGGCTGAGCACTGGGGCGGGCGCTGGGGCGGGTGCTGGGGTGGGCGTTGGGCCGGGCGCTGGGACAGACAAGCGGGTGCAGGGCTGGGCGCTAGGACAGGCAGGCGGCCCAGAGACACGCGTGTGACCCGGGTTTCCCAGAACACGAGGCCGGGGGAACGTGGCCGTGTCTCTCCGGGCACCAGGACTAGCAATGGGACCCAGCGATGGCGAGTGAGAGTCGAGGGGACGCGCAGGGAGCTCTGCCCCAGAACTGCACTCGGTGCCCCGGGCCCGCGCTGGCCCCTCGGCCTCACCCCATGTAACGGGCCGAGGGGGAAATGGGGAGGAGGTGACACCTGCAGACGGCACAGAACTCCCCGGGAGCGAGCGCTGAGCCCCAGGCAGACGGGGACGAGCTACAGGGGGAGTCTCACAGCCGGGGGCCGGGAACAATCAGAAGAAATTCAATCAGCTCAGTGCCAAGAGAGGCCCATCGGAAACCACCAGCCCAGCCGCACCCGCGCTGTGCTGGGCTCGGAGTGAGCCGTTCCCACTCACCTCCCCGCAAAACCCCCCCAAGCGCAGGGGCTCTGTGATAAGGAGACTGAGGGGCGCCACTGAGAGGGTCAATTCAAGGAGAGTTGCTCAGAACCAGGGCTCCCCACAGCCCAGGCCTGGGGTCCTGCTCTCCAAGGCACCAAAGCAGCCCCACCGAGCACTGCAGCTGCCCCTGGCCAGAAGAAAGTCCCACAAACAATCCCCTTGGCCACTCAGACAGGCTCCCCCAGGCCCACGGGCCCAGGCCAGTTCGTACCTCAGATCTCACCCAAGAGCTCGCTGGCCCGTCCCTTAGCGCTGACCAGCAAAGGTTCATTAACAGAGTAAACATGTGAAGGGAATCAGGTTGCTCACCCCGATGGCTCAGTTCCGGGTGCAGGGCTATAGCGGAGGCAGAACAAACTCTCTTGAAACAAGGGCTGCCCCATGCTGGGCGTGCTCATGTCCCAATCGCCCCGCGCCCCGGGCGGCCGGAGCTTGGGGTGAGGCTGGGAACCGCCCTGCGCGGGGTCGCCAGGGAAACACAGACCGGCGCTGTGGGGACATGCGGGGTGCGCACATCCTGAAGCTGCCTGCAGACACAGTTCTCCACCAAAACCAGCCGCCTTGGCCCCGAGGGCACCAAGGGAGGCAGACGTGAGGTATCCTGGATCATTCCCTCCTGACACTCCTCCCTGCAGCTCCCCTCCCTTCCCGCACCATGGCACTCACTGGTCTGGCCACGTTCTGGGGAGAACCTGGCTGAAATCAGGGGAGGGGGCGTGTGGCCCTGCATCCCTCCCACGCACGTGTGCCCCACAATTGCGCTGTGCCAGGTCCCGGGAGAGGCATCAGGATCTTGTGCAAAAGGGGGGTTTTGTGCAAAATGGAAGCAGCTACACTGCTGATTTCTGTACCCAAACCCCTTGTGCAAAAAGAATCAGCAGAAAATATCCTAATGACATCACAACTTTGACCTTCCCAGCGGGGGCGGAGATTCGGTGAGATCTGAGCTGTGAGATGTGGTTGGGACCGACTGCAGACGTCACCAATTTGTTATTTTCTGTTGGCTTCTTCCAAGAAAGGGGAGCAGGGGAGAAATGCACCAGACGAGGGAAGGCGGTGAAGCCACCTCCAAGCTGAGCTCCCCAGACTGCAGGCAGCAGAGAGAGAAAAACAACAAGAGTTTTGGAGTGAAAACAGCTGGGGATTGAGGCCATGACTAGCACCCAGAGCACTGGGACTGGCCGTCCAAAACCTCCCCATGGAGGGAAAGCCAAGGGCTTGGAGGAGAAACAAAGTGAGGAAACAGAAACTGGATTTGCTAGAACAGGAGAACCAGAGCCCCCCCGCCCCCGAGTCCCTCCGCTCCAAAGAGCCCCAGTGGGACCAGCTGGGTCCTGCATACGGGGAGGCGGGTGCTGTGACTGGATAATTCGCTGCCATTCCTGAGGACCAGCAGACGCCCACGTCTGTTGCCAAGTCCCTGGCCAGGCTCCGGAGGTTTGCAGGGAAGGGCCCACTGAGGATGCGTAGGGCCTGCCCACGCAAAGCAATGGGTCTGGACCGTTTGCCGGGGGTCCCTGAGCCCCCCAGTGGGATGCAGGGTGTTGGGAGGGGCGGGGAAGACGCCTGTGGAATACAGAACCAGAGGGAGGATCTGAGAGGAGCATGGGGAGGGGCAGGGCTGTTACTCGCTGTCACGGGTTGGGGGGGCCCAGCCCCTCACAGGCCTCTCAGAGAGCTTCACCCCACGTGCGCCCCAATGCCTAGGCTCAGGGCCCATAAGTGCACCCGGCCACAGTCACTAAAAACAACCCCCTCCATGGCAGTGGGGCCCAGCAGCCACAGTCAGTAACACCCCCCCGCCACCCTCTGGCCATACCCGCTCTGAAGGGCTGTCTGCGCTCGCTGGGGGCATTCCCTAGGCACGCGCAGAGCTGACGTGAAACACGGTTTGGGGCAAAGGGCGGGACGGCGTCTCTCACGGGTGCTGAGCAAACACAGGTCTCCCTTGTGAATAAACCACGGGGGGGACGGTTGAGCCTGCTGGGAAACGGGGTCCCCCTTGTGCCCCTGGGCAGAGCGAGGCCAGGAGGCTGATCCCCTCCACCCGTTCCTCTAATCCCTCCCCGAGCCCCCGCAAACCCGACGGGCTGAGGGAGCTACCACAGTAGTTGCACCGGGCGCCTGGCCAACAAATGCCCCCCGGGGAAGGGAAAGAGGCCTCCCCCGACCCACATTAGCCGGCTTGTCCTCAGCCCCACGGCCCCAGAGGAGACGCAGGCGGGAACACCCGGGACCGACCCCACGAGCTGGGCCCAGACATGGAACAAGTGGAGACGGTCACAGTCGATGCCCGGAGGGCCTGAGGGGGGAAGGACGGGCCCAGCGCTCTCTGGGGCAGGCCAGAGCGGCCAAGGGGCCCGCAGAGCGCTGGGCCACAGGGCGTGGGCCCGTGACACAGGCTGGCGTGGGTGTGGAGCAGGGTGGGGGCAGGAGTGTCACGGGGGGGACCGGAGGAGACGCCCCGGCCAGCATGTCGGTTGGCACAGGTTTTGCACAGGGCCCCGGCTTTGGCATGGCGACCGGCTGCCAGCTGGAGGGGTGAGCAGGCCCCGAGGCAGGGGACCGAGGCCCAGTGGCTGCTGGCAGGGGAGTGGGTCCGTTGGGTGCAGGGGGAGCTGAAGGTGTCCAGCCTGGGGGGCGCCAGGTCCCCGCAGAGCCGCCCGCTGGGAATTAGCTCTGTCGGCCCCAGCCCCTTGCCCCGGGGAGCAGGACCCGGCGGTGGGGTCACGCCCTCCTGGGGCCACTCTGGCCCCTCACTCCACTGCCTCACGGCAGCTTCTCCTGGCCGCCTTCATCGCTGGCAAGCGCCAGGGAAAGGAGGGGCAGGTCGGCCACTGCCCTGGGCCCCGACCCAGCTTGGAAGGAACCAGGAAGGAGGTATAAATATGCCATGTGGCCGACTCCATGTTGGTCTCCAGATCTGCTCCTGACCCCAGATGCGGCCTCGCAGGGATTCACGAGCCGGGAAGAACTGTGGACCCATCCTGACGTAGGATGTGCAACAAGGACTTTTAAGCCAGAAGCTATAACATCTCTGCTGCAAGCCTGCATCGAGAACTGGGAGATTCGATGCATGTAATGTATGATACTTTAACAACCTCACTCTCAGGCTTTTCTTTCTTGTAGTAATAAACCTTTAGATGGTAGATGCTAAAGGACTGGCTCAGCGTGGTTTGTGGGTAAGGTCCAGGGGGTAAATTGACCTGGGATCTGTGGCTGGTTTCTTGGAACCAGACAGAACTTGTTCGGGGAAGGTGAGATTGGGCTCTAAGACCCCTCACCTGGGTATGAGGCCCGGGGCCATCAGGGGCATGGATATTGCTGGGGTGTCGGAGGGGTTTTGCTCGTAAGGCTTCAGGCAGGCAGCTGACGCGCTCTGTGGGACTGGTGTGTGGCCTATTTGGGAAGGTCTCCAGACTGGGGGCTGTAAGGAGCCCCAAATTTGAGCAATTCGCCCTGAGCGGACGCCCTCAGCTGTGCCCAGACCCAGCCCGGTCTGTCACAGGCAGTAGGACTGTGGTGGAGTTCTGAGGTGGTTCGTTCAAACCACGTCCCGCCGGGTGTCCACGGGAAGGGGACGGTTCCTTGAATAGGATCCTCCTGTTGGCAGGCAGGTGACGTGGCTGTCGGGAGTTCGCCTGTCACCGATGTGCCTGTATGCCAATGGGTTTGCTCTTGTGCAAAGTCTCAGAGGGGGCCTGTTAGTCTGCATCTCTGAAGCTGCCGAGGAGCCCTGTGACACGAGAATTGCAAGAAGCGGTTACAGAGGGAGATGTCGGAACGGGAGTTCATGTACAAATTCAACACTCCCAGCTTAGGAGTGACTAAGGCTCTCAACTGGCTAAGCACTACAGAGGCCCTTTCCCCTCTCTGGAGAGTCACCTTCCCAGACCAAATGTGATGAACAACCCACTCCCACCCTGACTTGATGAGCTTCTTACCACAAGCAACATCTTCCTTACCGATACTCCTGCTTCTGCAGCTTCCACTCCACTTCATCTGATGAGGGGGGTTTTACCCACCCACGTGCTCGCCCTAATCAGTCTGTGAGTCTATAAGGTGCCTCATTGATTTTGCTCTTGGGGTAACTCCCAGGAGGTAATTTACATCCAGTCCAGCCAACACAACACAGGGCTTTGTCGACAAAAGTGGACTTTTGTCGAAAAAACTATACCTGCGTCTACACTGCCGCTGACTTCTGTCAACATAACGTCGACAGAACTCAGCAGTTTTGTCGACGGCTGTAAACCTCATTCTACGAGGAATAACGCCTTTTGTCAACAGAGTTCTGGCGACAGAAGGCATTATTGCATCTACACTAGCCTTTGAGTCTACACTCTCGTGTCGACAAAACGGCTTGCATTGTTGGCAGAAATGGCTGTAGTCTAGACGCTCTTTGTTGACAGAAGCTTTGTCGGCAGTATCTGTCGACAAAACTTCTGTCGACAAAAGCCTGTAGTCTAGACGTACCCAGAGTGAGCGAGCTATTCCCGGTGATGACCGGTTAAGAAATACAAAAGACCATGGGAGAAGTGTATGTGCACCAGGGAAATGCTGTTCACATTCAGGGAGGGCGGCCTGGGTAAGAGACTGACACTGGTCCGGCTTCTCCCTGGGGCCCTAGGGGACAGCTGTGAGGCTGGGGAGCTGGGGCCATTGGCTGGAGCCTTGCTAGGCTTGGTTCACGAGTGACTGGTGACAGCATGCGTGGAAATCAGCTGCCTGTGTCCCTGCCTGTGGACGGCTCCATAAGTGCACAGCCGGGGAGGGCGGCTGTTGGATGCAGCCTCACAGTCTGAGGGAGCCCAGAGGGCTCTGCCGTATCCCAGGTTACACCCCAAGGACTCAGAGCGACCCCCCCAAGTGCACAGTGATGGTACCGATCAGCCCCTCCTCCAGCCACGAGCTGGGACATGCGGGCGAGTGGCCTCTAGACTCAGCATCTGTCACAGAGCGACTGGGGTGCAGGCCCAACGTCAAGGAACCAAAGGCCAGCGAGGGGCCGGCGGGGCGCCCGGGTTTGCACAGGTGTGCGAGCCAGAAGGGACCACTGTGATCGCCTCCCCTGGCCTCCTGCACCGCACGGGCCAGAGACCCCAGGCAGCGAGCTGTGTGGCAGGCCCAGAGCGCCTGGTGTCACTAGGGCTGGTCTGCAGAACCGCCCCGCCCCCGCTGTGACTGTCCTGCCAGCTCCGCTCCCTGCCCACGTCCCCAGCAGCAGGGTGCTATTTCCGGGCAGATTGGTGATGGAGATAGTGGCTGTCGCTGGGCCGAGGACTGACCGCGTGGCGAGACCCGCCCCCCCACAGGAGCAGTCGCTGTCTGAGCTCTCCCCGTTGGCCACTGCTTGGTGTCGCTCAGATGGACGGCCTGATCGTGTGGAGCACAGATGGAATCGGACCCTCCCACAGCACCAACGACAGATCTCGCAGAATCTGCCCTCGGGACCAACGCCCTGAGGAAGTGGGGCTTGCCCAGGGGCGCTCATCACCCCAGAACTATCGGTTAGTCTCCGGGTCCCGCAGGCCTGCTCCTTTCACAGGCCCTCAGCAGGTCGTGTCAGCTTCCCAGCATCCACAGCAGCCTCATGGACCTCTGGTCACCCGCGTTATCTGTTCCCCTCTGCATTTGCATACGGGCGCCACACCAGCCTCTTCGGTCCTCACATTGCTTGAAACGTGGCGGCATGTCAGCGTGTCCGCATGTCCGCGTGTCCGCATGTCGGCATGTCAGCATGTCCGCATGTCCGCGTGTCTGCATGTCGGCATGTCAGCGTGTCTGCATGTCGGCATGTCAGCGTGTCCGCATGTCGGCATGTCAGCGTGTCCGCATGTCCGCGTGTCTGCATGTCGGCGTGTCAGCGTGTCCGCATGTCAGCGTGTCCGCATGTCGGCATGTCAGCGTGTCAACATGTCGGCATGTCAGCGTGTCCGCATGTCAGCGTGTCCGCATATCCGCATGTCAGCGTGTCCGCATGTCAGCGTGTCCGCATATCCGCATGTCAGCGTGTCCGCATGTCAGCGTGTCCGCATGTCAGCGTGTCAACATGTCGGCATGTCAGCGTGTCCGCATGTCGGCATGTCAGCGTGTCCGCATGTCGGCGTGTCCGCATGTCAGCATGTCAGCGTGTCCGCATGTCAGCGTGTCCGCATGTCGGCATGTCAGCGTGTCCGCATGTCAGCGTGTCCGCATGTCCGCGTGTCTGCATGTCAGCGTGTCCGCATGTCAGCGTGTCCGCATGTCGGCATGTCAGCGTGTCCGCATGTCAGCGTGTCCGCATGTCGGCATGTCAGCGTGTCAACATGTCGGCATGTCAGCGTGTCCGCATGTCAGCGTGTCCGCATATCTGCATGTCAGCGTGTCCGCATGTCGGCATGTCAGCGTGTCAACATGTCGGCATGTCAGCGTGTCCGCATGTCAGCGTGTCCGCATATCTGCATGTCAGCGTGTCCGCATGTCAGCGTGTCAACATGTCGGCATGTCAGCGTGTCCGCATGTCGGCATGTCAGCGTGTCCGCATGTCGGCGTGTCCGCATGTCGGCATGTCAGCGTCTCCGCATGTCAGCGTGTCCGCATGTCGGCATGTCAGCGTGTCCGCATGTCAGCGTGTCCACATGTCAGCGTGTCCGCATGTCAAGGGGTCGGTTTGTCAATGTGTTGGCACGTCAGCATGTCCTCATGTCAACGGGTCCGCATGTCAGCTTGTTGACATGTCAACGTGTCCGTGTGTCAATGTGTCGACATGTCAACGAGTCCCTTTCAAACTTGTGCACATTTCTTGAAATCAACCCCAGTGCTTCCGGCCGCACTCCAACGACCATGCCGTCGGGGAGTGGGGGTGTGATGCCCTCAGCGATGTTACTGGCATCACGTCCTGCCTCGATTTTGCCTTGGGGTTCTCCTGTTACTGGATTTTAGTAGCAACAGGCAGGTCAGCGCTGCAGCCACCGGGGCGGGGGGGGAGCGGGTTGCCCCAAGTGGGTGCGAAGTGGCCCTGGGAGGTGTCCAGTGAGGGCTGAGGCCTGGCTGGTTCTGGCAGTGCTGCTCACACACATGTCTGCTTTGTGGGGTGCTGTTATGAACAGGGGCTCTGCTCTGGGCTTGCATTTTAGGGGGTTCTGCCTGGGAGACAGCAGCAGGCACCGCCCACCCCACCCTCCCCATCCTCGCAAGGGGCGGTCCCCCTGTGACTAGCGGTGCTGCATGCACAACGGCCCTTCGGTGGTGCCAACTGACACCTGGGGAATTCAGCGGGAACCTGTCGGCCCGCAGGGACCCCCCGACTGTTGGCATGAAAAGGACCCGGACAGGTGCGCGGCTCCTGTTTGGGAGGTCCCGTCACTCGGGAGACGCTGGGATTCCCTCCACGTGGGCCAGGGGATCAACAGCGCCTGGGGGTGTGATGTCACGTGGGGCCCTGGCCCATCAGGGAACAGGGCAGGGAGAGGGTCCAGACTGACCTGGACAGATTAGAGGATTGGGCCAAATGAAACCTGATGAGGTTCAACAAGGACAAGTGCAGAGTCCTGCCCTTGGGACGGAAGAATCCCAAGCATTGCTACAGGCTGGGGACCAACCAGCTAAGAAGCAGTTCTGCAGAAAAGGACCTGGGGGTTACAGTGGAGGAGAGGCTGGAGATGAGCCAACATGGCTGGTGACAGCATGCGTGGAAATCAGCTGCCTGTGTCCCTGCCTGTGGACGGCTCCATAAGTGCACAGCCGGGGAGGGCGGCTGTTGGATGCAGCCTCACAGTCTGAGGGAGCCCAGAGGGCTCTGCCGTATCCCAGGTTACACCCCAAGGACTCAGAGCGACCCCCCCAAGTGCACAGTGATGGTACCGATCAGCCCCTCCTCCAGCCACGAGCTGGGACATGCGGGCGAGCGGCCTCTAGACTCAGCATCTGTCACAGAGCGACTGGGGTGCAGGCCCAACGTCAAGGAACCAAAGGCCAGCGAGGGGCCGGCGGGGCGCCCGGGTTTGCACAGGTGTGCGAGCCAGAAGGGACCACTGTGATCGCCTCCCCTGGCCTCCTGCACCGCACGGGCCAGAGACCCCAGGCAGCGAGCTGTGTGGCAGGCCCAGAGCGCCTGGTGTCACTAGGGCTGGTCTGCAGAACCGCCCCGCCCCCGCTGTGACTGTCCTGCCAGCTCCGCTCCCTGCCCACGTCCCCAGCAGCAGGGTGCTATTTCCGGGCAGATTGGTGATGGAGATAGTGGCTGTCGCTGGGCCGAGGACTGACCGCGTGGCGAGACCCGCCCCCCCACAGGAGCAGTCGCTGTCTGAGCTCTCCCCGTTGGCCACTGCTTGGTGTCGCTCAGATGGACGGCCTGATCGTGTGGAGCACAGATGGAATCGGACCCTCCCACAGCACCAACGACAGATCTCGCAGAATCTGCCCTCGGGACCAACGCCCTGAGGAAGTGGGGCTTGCCCAGGGGCGCTCATCACCCCAGAACTATCGGTTAGTCTCCGGGTCCCGCAGGCCTGCTCCTTTCACAGGCCCTCAGCAGGTCGTGTCAGCTTCCCAGCATCCACAGCAGCCTCATGGACCTCTGGTCACCCGCGTTATCTGTTCCCCTCTGCATTTGCATACGGGCGCCACACCAGCCTCTTCGGTCCTCACATTGCTTGAAACGTGGCGGCATGTCAGCGTGTCCGCATGTCCGCGTGTCTGCATGTCGGCATGTCAGCGTGTCCGCATGTCCGCGTGTCTGCATGTCGGCGTGTCAGCGTGTCCGCATGTCAGCGTGTCCGCATGTCCGCGTGTCCGCATGTCGGCATGTCAGCATGTCAACATGTCGGCATGTCAGCGTGTCCGCATGTCAGCGTGTCCGCATATCCGCATGTCAGCATGTCCGCATGTCAGCGTGTCCGCATGTCGGCATGTCAGCGTGTCCGCATGTCAGCATGTCAGCGTGTCGGCATGTCAGCGTGTCCACGTGTCGGCATGTCAGCGTGTCCGCATGTCAGCGTGTCCACATGTCAGCGTGTCCGCATGTCAAGGGGTCGGTTTGTCAATGTGTTGGCACGTCAGCATGTCCTCATGTCAACGGGTCCGCATGTCAGCTTGTTGACATGTCAACGTGTCCGCGTGTCAATGTGTCGACATGTCAACGAGTCCCTTTCAAACTTGTGCACATTTCTTGAAATCAACCCCAGTGCTTCCGGCCGCACTCCAACGACCATGCCGTCGGGGAGTGGGGGTGTGATGCCCTCAGCGATGTTACTGGCATCACGTCCTGCCTCGATTTTGCCTTGGGGTTCTCCTGTTACTGGATTTTAGTAGCAACAGGCAGGTCAGCGCTGCAGCCACCGGGGCGGGGGGGGAGCGGGTTGCCCCAAGTGGGTGCGAAGTGGCCCTGGGAGGTGTCCAGTGAGGGCTGAGGCCTGGCTGGTTCTGGCAGTGCTGCTCACACACACGTCTGCTTTGTGGGGCGCTGTTATGAACAGGGGCTCTGCTCTGGGCTTGCATTTTAGGGGGTTCTGCCTGGGAGACAACAGCAGGCACCGCCCACCCCACCCTCCCCATCCTCGCAAGGGGCGGTCCCCCTGTGACTAGCGGTGCTGCATGCACAACGGCCCTTCGGTGGTGCCAACTGACACCTGGGGAATTCAGCGGGAACCTGTCGGCCCGCAGGGACCCCCCGACTGTTGGCATGAAAAGGACCCGGACAGGTGCGCGGCTCCTGTTTGGGAGGTCCCGTCACTCGGGAGGCGCTGGGCCAGGGGATAAACGGCACCTGGGGGTGTGACATCATGTGGGGCCCTGGCCCAAAGAGGAACTGGCAGAGAGGTGCAGCCCCAATTACCACCCTCACTTCTGTGCTGTCCCACCCCTTTGCTAGGGGGTTCCTGGGAGCAAAGCCCCCTCCAATTTCATGCAGGGTCCCCGGAGAATTCACAGGCACGGCTGAGGCATTGGCTGAAGCACTGACACTGCCAACAGCTTGTCAGTCCTTCCTCAACGCCCGTCCTACCGGCACATGTGGTGCCTGACTTCCCACAGAGCTCTGGGGCCACAGCCAAGGGGGCTGAACCCCTCGCCAGGGCTGCGGCAAGAACTGGCCCTGCTGAGGAGCGCTGCCTGGCTCTGCAGTTCAAGCCGGGGCCGGTGAGCGGGGACGCTGCTCTCAAGGCACTTACCAGAGCAGAGCCTTCGGCTCTGACTCGTCCTCGAGTCTCTTCCGCACTTGCCACGTGGCCCTTGGATCCTGCCAGGAACCGCTGACGATGGCAGGGGCCCGAGGCCGGTGGGAGCGTTCCCGCTCGTCTGCTCCGAGCACGGCCACTCCGACGGGCAAAGCGCCCTGGCCCAGCACACGCTTGGGTCCAGCCTCTGCAATGGGACCCCTGCATCACTGACCCCAACGGCAACTGTCACACTCGGCGCCTGTCACGTAGTGGGGGTGTTGTCCACTTTTCTAGTCCTGTGTCCACTCTGTCATTACAGTCACTCTTTGCTGTATTGTGCTGTGTGTCTGCATGCCTCAGTTTCCCCCGAGCACTGCAGCACTCTCTGCGTGAGGAGGGGGAGGCTGGGTGGGACTCACTGGGGATGTGTGTTCAGTCTCTCACCTCCTGAGGCCCCGGGGACAGCAGATAGCACCTTGGGCCTGGAAACAGGAGAAAGGGCAGGTGGGGCTGACTCCAGGCTGGGGGCAGGGCCTGTGGGAAGGGGCAGTCTCTGCTGGGTTAGGCTGGGAGAAGGGGCTGAGAGCAGAAAGGGAGGAGGGGCCCGGGACCCTTCCTCCTCAGAGGAATGAGGCCGCCTGCTCTCAGTCCCTGCGCTAACATCGACCCCACGCTGCGCCGTGTCCCTGGGAGCCAATAAGAACATAAGAACATAAGAACGACCGTACTGGGTCAGACCAAAGGCCCATCTAGCCCAGTATCCTGTCTGCCGACAGTGGCCAACACCAGGTACCCCAGAGGGGGTGGACTGAAGACAATGATCAAGCGGTTTGTCTCCTGCCATCCCTCTTCAGCCTCTGACAAACCGAGGCCAAGGACACCATTTTATCCCCTGGCTAATAGCCTTTTATGGACCTAACCTCCATGAAATTATCTAGCTTCTCTTTAAACTCTATTATAGTCCTAGCCTTCACAGCCTCCTCTGGCAAGGAGTTCCACAGGCTGACTACACGCTGTGTGAAGAAGAACTTTTGCTTATTAGTTTTAAACCTGCTACCCATTAATTTCATTTGGTGTCCTCTAGTTCTTCTATTTAGGGAACTAATAAATAACTTCTCTTTATTGTCCCTCTCCACACCACTCATGATTTTATAGACCTCTATCATATCCCCCCTCAGTCTCCTCTTTTCTAAACTGAAAAGTCCCAGTCTCTTTAGCCTCACCTCATATGGGACCCGTTCCAAACCCCTAATCATTGTAGTTGCCCTTTTCTGAACCCTTTCCAAGGCCAAAATATCTTTTTTGAGGTGAGGAGACCACTTCTGTACACAGTATTCAAGATGTGGGCGTACCATAGTTTTATACAGGGGCAGTAAGATATTCTGGGTCTTATTTTCTATCCCTTTCTTAATAATTCCTAGCATCCTATGTGCCTTTTGGACCGCTGCTGCACACTGTGTGGAAGTTTTCAGAGAACTGTCCACGATAACTCCAAGATCTCTTTCCTGATTTGTCGTAGCCAAATTAGCCCCCATCATACTGTACGTATAGTTGGGGTTATTTTTCCCGATGTGCATTACTTTACACTTATCCACATTCAATTTCATTTGCCATTTTGTTGCCCAATCACTCAGTTTGGTGAGATCTTCTTGGAGTCCCTCACAGTCTGCTTCTGTCTTGACTATCCTAAACAGTTTGGTATCATCCGCAAACTTTACCACCTCACTGCTTACCCCTTTCTCCAGATCATTTATGAATAAGTTGAACAGGATTGGTCCCAGGACCGACCCTTGGGGGACACCGCTAGTTACCCCTCTCCATTCTGAAAATTTACCATTTATTCCTACCCTTTGTTTCCTGTCTTTTAACCAGTTCTCAATCCAAGAAAGGACCTTCCCTCTTATCCCATGGCCATGTAATTTACACAAGAGCCTTTGGTCAGGGACCTTGTCAAAGGCTTTCTGAAAATCTAAGTATACTATATCGACTGGATCCCCCTTGTCCGCATGTTTGTTAACCCCTTCAAAGAACTCTAATAGATTAGTAAGACAGGATTTCCCTTTACAGAAACCGTGTTGACTTTTGTCCAACAAATTATGTTCTTCTACATGCTTCACAATTTTATTCTTTACTATTGTTTCGACTAATTTGCCCGGTACTGAAGTTAGACTTACCGGTCTGTAATTGCCCGGATCGCCTCTGGAGCCCTTTTTAAATATTGGTGTCACGTTGGCTACCTTCCAGTCATTAGGTACGGAAGCCGATTTAAGGGATAGGTTACAAACCACAGATAATAGTTCAGCAATTTCCCATTTGAGTTCTTTTAGAACCCTTGGATGAATGCCATCCGGTCCCGGAGATTTGTTAACATTAAGTTTTTCTATTTGTTCCAAAACCTCCTCTAATGACACTTCAATCCAGGACAGTTCCTCAGATTCATCACCCACAAAGGACGGTGCAGATTTGGGAATCTCCCCAACGTCCTCAGCCGTGAAGACTGAAGCAAAGAAATCATTTAGTTTCTCCGCAATGGCTTTATCATCCTTGATTGCGCCTTTTATAGTTCGATCGTCTAGGGGACCCACAGGTTTTTTAGCAGGCTTCCTGCTTCTAAGGTACTTAAAAAACATTTTGTTATTTCTTTTTGAGTTTTTGGCTAGCTGTTCCTCAAAATCTTTTTTTGCTTTTCTTATTACATTTTTAATAACCCTTCTGTTTTACCTGCCGGCTAAGAGTCCTGTCTGGCTGAGGGGAGGGGTGCAGGTTGGGGACCCCCCGACACGCCGTGACACCCCCACCTGAATGAAGCTGGAATTGCTCCGTGCTTCGCTGCCTGGGGGGATGTGATGTAGTGTGGGGGCCTTGCTGGTTGCTGTGTTTGGGCAGTGGGTGACCTCCACTGGCGGCTGTTTGTAGCACGGCCCAGCAGGACAGGGGATGAGTCACTAGGCAAGGGGCTCCCAACCTGTCCGACCGGTCGCCTCCCAGGGAGAGACAAAGGAAGGAGGGCAGAGACCAGCACCTGGCTGGGGGCAGGGCTGGGAGGGTTTCTAGTTTCTGTCTGGGATCATGGAGGAAGCAGCCTAAGGAAGGGGCTGGGATTTAGGGCCCAGTCTCCCCCATCTCAAGGGGGGCTGAGGCATCCTAGGCCTGCCCCGTAACCAGATGACATCTGTGCTGTGCTGTATCCTGGAGAAGCAATAAACTCCCTCTATTCTACTGGCTGGTGGAGTCTGTTCGTGCCACTACGGGGGTGCAGGAGTCGGGGGACCCCGACGCGCCGTCACAGGGGCTCTGCCAATCCCTTGGTTAAACCCTGGGGGCCCAGGAAAGTCCCTTTGTCTCCAGGTTCCAGCAGGCCCCACCCCTTGGCACTGGGGTGGCATTTTCTGTAATCAGCAGAAAGCCTGTTCTCCCCCGTTTGGGGATTGGGCAGCCAGGGAAACCCAAGGACTGTCAGGCCCCGCAATCACCCCTCCCTAACCCCCTTCATAGAGTTCACTGCTGGCTCCCTCCCTGCTCCCAGGAGTCCCTTGTAAGAGCCAGAGGCCCCCGGCTCCTCAGCCACAGAAGTCAAACGGGGCTCGCCCCGAGGACAGCTGGGCACCTCCTGCAGATAGAACAGCAGGCAGGGTAACCTGACACCCCAGCACACACATGTTCCAGACAGACTTTAGGGTCAATTATTCCCTTTGTTCGGGGCAACGGGACAGATTTCAACACTCTCTCCACACAGCTCTCCCCTCACTCACTGGAGAGGTGGGACATGAACCCTGCCCCAAATAGCCAATTAGATTCCAGCTGGAGAACAGGGCAGCCGAACGTGCTCCAGCCTCCCCATTTCTCAGACCAACCGCGTCCAGATGCCTGGTGCAAACTCCACCTGGCAGGACGGTGTGGAGCCTGGAAAAGCGTCTCTGCTCATGGGCACTGGGCGGAGGCTCCTGCAGAGCCCTGGACTCATGTCTGGCTCTGGGCACAAGTGGCAGGAAACACATTAGCAGCCAGGAACGTGGCTCGTCAAGAAGGACGAGCTGTCCCATCATGGGGTGCTAGCGAGAGCTGGCAGGTCACTGCTGCACCCACTGGGGGAGGTTGCCCCACGATCAGTGCAGTGCCCAGGGGTGGCCAATGGAAGCAGAGACTCTGCTGGTTCTGGGCGCTGTCCACAGGGCCGTCCTTAGGCATAGGCAGAATAGGCAGTTGCCGAGGGCACCAGTATTTCTGGGCACCACTCTGATGGGACGGACGGAAGCAGTGGAGCATGTGTAAGCAGGGGCTAAACTACCGCTTGCTATCAGCCAGCTAAAAGGAGAGCTGCCCTGGGGGCGGGTGTGCTCACTCGAAGGCTGTGTCTACACTGGCGCGATCTCACGCAAAAGCGGCCGCTCTTGCACAAAAACTTTCTGCCTGTCTACACTGGCCGCGTGTTCTTGCGCAAGTAAACTGCCATTCTAATGTATGAAATCAGGGCTTCTTGCACCAGAACTCTGACACTCCCGCTCAGGAATAAGCCCTCTTGCTCAAGAGCTCTTCCAGAAGAGGCCAGTGTAGACAGGCAACATGAATTTCTTGTGCAAGAAAGCCCTATGGTTAAAACGGCCATCAGAGCTTTCTTGCACAAGAGAGCGTCCACACTGCCATGGGCGCTCTTGGGCAAAAGCACAGCTCGCACATGGCAGTGTGGACGTTTTCTTGGGCAAGACTTCTTGCACAAGAACCCTTACGCAAGGGCCATGTCTACATTGGCAAGATTTTGCACAAATACTTTTAAACGCAAGAATTTTTGCGTTAAAGTATTTGCACAAGAGCGCGTCTACACTGGCATGTGCTTTTGCACAAGAGATGTGCTTTTGCGCAAAAGCATCCGTGCCAGTGTAGACGCTCTCTTGTGCAAGAAAGCTCCGATGGCTATTTTAGCCATCGGGCTTTCTTGTGCAAGGAATTCATGTTGCCTGTCTACACTGGCCTCTTGCGCAGGAACACTTGCGCAAGAGGGCTTATTCCTGAGCGGGAGAGTCACAGTTCTTGCACAAGAAGCACTGATTTCTTACATTAGAACGTCAGTGTTCTTGCGCAAGAACTCGCAGCCAGTGTAGACAGGTGGCAAGTTTTTGTGCAAAAGCATCTGCTTTTACGCAAAATCTTGCCAATGTAGACACAGCCAAGATGTTCTTGCGCAAGAAGCTGCCGGTGTAGACGTAGCCAAAGAGCTGAAATCACTGGTTTGGCCGGGAGCCAGCCCCATTGCAGCCAGCGGAGCGGCTGGTGGGAATGACCGGCTGGCGGGAGTGGCCAGCGGACTACAGCGCTACATCTACACTGGCAGCTTCTTGTGCAAGAATAGCCGTTCTTCCACAAAAACTTGCCGGCTGTCTACACTGCATGAGCGTTCTTCCAGAAGTAAATTTACAGTATAGCATTGGAAAACAGGGCTTCTTCCGGAAGAGTTATTCCTCTCCCCACGAGGAATAAGCCCTCTTGCGCAGGAGCTCTTCCACAAGAGGCCAGTGTAGACAGGCAACATGAATTTCTTGTGCAAGACGCCCCTATGGTTAAAATGGCCACCAGAGCTTTCTTGCGCAAGAGAGCGTCTACACTGCCATGGATGCTCCTGCGCAAAAGCACATGGTAGTGTAGACGCTCTCTTGTGGAAGAGTTCTTGTGCAAGAAGCTGCCAGTGTAGCCGTAGCCAGGAATAGCACGAAGGTGGCCTAGCCTCAGGCTCAAGGAGGGGAGTCATCTGGATGACGTGGCAGGGTCTGCACTGACTGGACAGATCTGTAAGTGGGGCATCTGAAGTGGGGTCTGGAGAAAGTTTCGTTAAGTGAACTCTGCTGTGGTGTTTTCTCAGGATAATGCCCTGTGACTCTCTCTCTGTCATTCAAAGTTTCTTTTCTACACTCAGACTCTGTGCGTGCGAGTGGGAAGCATTGCCTCTCAGAGGCGCCCAGGGGTGTGTGAATTTCCCAGGCTACTGGGTGGGGGCTCGAGCCAGTTCTGTGTGAGATGGACCCTAGCCTATGTCTACACGGGCGGCTTCTGGCACAAGAGCATCTTGCGCAAGGGTTCTTGTGCAAAAAGTCTTGCGCAAGAAAACGTCCACACTGCCTTGTGCGCGCTGTGCGTTTGCGCAAGCGTACCCATGGCCGTGTGGATGCTCTCTTGCCCAAGAAAGCTCTGATGGCCATTTTAGCCACAGGGGTTTCTTGCGCAAGAAATCCTGGCCGAGCGTCCACACTGCCCTCTTGCTCAAGAGAGCTCACACCTGTTAGAAAAGCGCATCGCTCTTGCGCAAGACGCCCTCTCTTACCGTGCCGTCCTGTACTTCTTCTTGCACAAGAGCGGGCGGGCCGTGTGGACGCTTTCCGGAAGAACGGCCGTTCTTGCACAATAGCCCACCAGTGTAGACATAGCCCTGGCTATTGACCCCAGGCCTACCCGGCGGAAGGGTTACACATGTAGCAGCAGGGCTGGGTCCTAGAGGGCCGAATGCGCTGCCTGCAGCACAGTCTGAGGGAGGGGGGCTTGGCTGCTGGGGTCTCTGGGAAGGGGAGGGGAAGGGCGAGGGGTGGAAGAGCAAGTCAGGCATAGTGGCACCAGTTTCATAATCCTGCCTAGGGCACCGTAAATCCTAAGGATGCCCTGCTGCCCGCGTGCTTGCCCGGTGTGTGTGGTTACGGAGGGGGCTCTGCACTGAAACGGTCTCTGTCTGGGGCAGCGCTGGGCCTGGCCCCCTGCGTGGGGCGGGTACCCGGTGCCTGGCCGTGCTAACTAGCCATGCGGCATGGGCACGGGCCCTCTGTGCGGCCAACACACCCCGGGGAACGCGGCCGGAACCTGCAGGCCAGCCAGTGCCTCATCCCTGTTGTGAGATGCCCCCTCCCGACGTCCCTTCTGGTTCCCCCATGGGCTGCTTTTCCGCCTCAGCTCCACCCATCCGGCACCGAGCACGCCTGCCTCTCCTAGGGATTGAGGGTTCCTGTCCAGGCTGTACCCGCTAATCTCGCCAGGAACAGCCTCGAGGAACCGTTCCCTCTGCATCAGGAGAGATCACAGAACCCCAGGGCCAGCGAGACCTCGGGAGGCACCAAGCCCAGCCCCCTGCCCCAAGCAGGACCAACCCCAACTCAGTCATCCCGGCCAGGTCTTGGTCACACCAGGACTTAACACCTCTAGGGATGGAGATTCCCCCCCCTCCCTAGGGAACCCAGCCCAGCGCTGCCCCACCCGCCTAGGGAAATAGCTTGTCCTAATGTCCAACCTAGACCTCCCCCACTGCAATGTGAGACCACTGCTCCTCGTTCTGCCACCTGCCCCCACTGAGAGCAGCCTCTCTCCAGCCTCTTTGGACCCCCCCTTCAGGGAGCTGACGGCTGCTCTCAAATCTCTTCCCAGGTGTCAGCCTTCCCCCCTCAGATCCATGTTCCCCAGTTGTTGGCTGACGACGGGCGTGCCCTGAGTCTACTGACAGCCTCTGACCTGACACCGGGCCTGTTCGGGAGCGAGGCCCATCTTCAGTCTGGCCTCTTGCTTAAACAGTTCATAATCGGTCAAGGCATCCTCTGACATGTCGGCTGCCCCCCAGTAAGGGCCCAGTGGCAGGCCCTCTCGAGGTGGAGGAAGACGTCCTCTCCATCGTCTCCCACCTGGGACACGGGACGTCTCCTGGAGTGTTGAGCTGGGATTGGAGCAGGGTTGGTGGGTGGGGTACCCAGAGCATCCAACCTTTCAGCGTTCTCCAGCGCAGCTGTGGCCTCCGCTTCAGCACATCTCGCCTCTGCCTTGGCTTCCGCTCCCCTCCCCTCCCTTTCCAAGCCTTTCACTTCTAGTTCCACTTCCTCTTGCCTCAGCTTCGGGCAGAGCTCCATCTCCTTCTCAGGAGAGACCTGCCTGTCTCAAGGGCACCCTCCCACCCTGGAGATGGGCTCCACCTGACCAAGAGAGGGAAGAGCATTCAAACCTAGTGAGGAGGTTCCTCGGGGACGGTGAGCCAAGGCCTGAGGGAAGTGGGATACCGGGAAGAAACACAAGGAGGAAGGATCAACAGAGGAGGACCCTTGTCCACCTCATCCACCTTCCGACAAAGTGGCTGATGCCCTCTCCTGAAAGTTTCCCAGACTAAGCCAGTTAACACTCTCCCTAGAGCCAAGTCATTGTATTCTAGGCATGTGGGCGATCCCTGTCTGTGATTGGGGGGGGGGGGTGATGGACAGGAGGAATGCTGGCCAGCACCTGGTGACCAAGGGGTTAAACTCAGGTAACTAGCAAGGGTGTTGGCAGGAGCCAGAAGAACCAATGGGGACAGAGTGCAGCAATGTAACTTGGAGAAGATACCTTGCCTGCTTGCTTTGTGGCGGGGAGTTAAACCAGGAGTGGAGACACCGAATCATGTAAACCCAGGCAGGACTCCCTTGCCGCCAAGGAATTCAGGGCCTGGAAGTGGACTGAACCAGGAAGGGATCATGAGTCAATAAAGGGGGAAAGTGAATCCAGTCACGATCAGGGTATTTCCTTTATTTTGTGGTTTGGTTTGAACTGCTGTGTGAGATCTCTGCCTCCCCTCCCCTGCGCTCTAGCTAAGACTTGTGCCCAGAGATTTTCTCTGTGTTTTCAGTTGTCTTCCTTAGTTGCTCTGTAACCCCACGCAGCCAAGTCTGCTCCATCAAGTGTAGCTTTTGTTTTGTTAATAAAATCCCCCTTTAAGGCGATGCTTTGATCCTTGTGTCCCGGGAAGGAACGGGGTCTGGGCATGTCTGCCTGCCTAAGCTGAGCAGTCAGCTTCCAGAGACTGCGGCTTGGCTGTCTCTTCTCTTGTTTTTCAAGCTCTCTTGTGGTAAAAGAGCTTGGGGTAACCCTGGGGGGATTCAAGTGCCCCCTTGTTTTTTAGAGTAAATCACTTGATGGTAGCAGCTCCCCCCACCCCCCAGTCAGTAAATCTGTGATTCTGGGGAGTTTCTGTAAGCAGAGCATGTAGAGGGAAGGGATTTTAAGGTCTCTTGCGGGCCCCCATCTTCTGCATTCGGAGTGCCAGAGTGGGGATCAGCCCTGACACCCCCCAGAGCCAGCCAGAGCCCATCCCTCCATCCCACTGACCCCACTGACCCCCAGAGCCAGCCAGAGCCCATCCCTGCATCCCTCCATCCCACACCCCACTGACCCCCAGAGCCAGCCAGAGCCCATCCTGCATCCCTGCATCCCACACCCCACTGACCCCCAGAGCCAGCCAGAGCCCATCCTGCATCCCTGCATCCCACTGACCCCCAGAGCCAGCCAGAGCCCATCCCTCTATCCCACTGACCCCACTGACCCCCAGAGCCAGCCAGAGCCCATCCTGCATCCCTCCATCCCACACCCCACTGACCCCCAGAGCCAGCCAGAGCCCATCCCTGCATCCCACACCCCACTGACCCCCAGAGCCAGCCAGAGCCCATCCCTCCATCCCACTGACCCCCAGAGCCAGCCAGAGCCCATCCCTCCATCCCACTGACCCCCAGAGCCAGCCAGAGCCCATCCCTGCATCCCTCCATCCCACACCCCACTGACCCCCAGAGCCAGCCAGAGCCCATCCTGCATCCCTCCATCCCACTGACCCCACTGACCCCGAGAGCCAGCCAGAGCCCATCACTGCATCCCTCCATCCCACACCCCACTGACCCCCAGAGCCAGCCAGAGCCCATCCCTGCATCCCTCCATCCCACTGACCCCCAGAGCCAGCCAGAGCCCATCCCTGCATCCCTCCATCCCACTGACCCCACTGACCCCCAGAGCCAGCCAGAGCCCATCCCTGCATCCCTCCATCCCACTGACCCCCAGAGCCAGCCAGAGCCCATCACTGCATCCCTCCATCCCACACCCCACTGACCCCCAGAGCCAGCCAGAGCCCATCCCTGCATCCCTCCATCCCACACCCCACTGACCCCCAGAGCCAGCCAGAGCCCATCCCTGCATCCCTCCATCCCACTGACCCCCAGAGCCAGCCAGAGCCCATCCCTGCATCCCTCCATCCCACACCCCACTGACCCCCAGAGCCAGCCAGAGCCCATCCCTGCATCCCTGCATCCCACTGACCTCACTGACCCCCAGAGCCAGCCAGAGCCCATCCCTCTATCCCACTGACCCCACTGACCCCCAGAGCCAGCCAGAGCCCATCCTGCATCCCTCCATCCCACACCCCACTGACCCCCAGAGCCAGCCAGAGCCCATCCCTGCATCCCACACCCCACTGACCCCCAGAGCCAGCCAGAGCCCATCCCTCCATCCCACTGACCCCCAGAGCCAGCCAGAGCCCATCCCTCCATCCCACTGACCCCCAGAGCCAGCCAGAGCCCATCCCTGCATCCCTCCATCCCACACCCCACTGACCCCCAGAGCCAGCCAGAGCCCATCCTGCATCCCTCCATCCCACTGACCCCACTGACCCCGAGAGCCAGCCAGAGCCCATCACTGCATCCCTCCATCCCACACCCCACTGACCCCCAGAGCCAGCCAGAGCCCATCCCTGCATCCCTCCATCCCACTGACCCCCAGAGCCAGCCAGAGCCCATCCCTGCATCCCTCCATCCCACTGACCCCACTGACCCCCAGAGCCAGCCAGAGCCCATCCCTGCATCCCTCCATCCCACTGACCCCCAGAGCCAGCCAGAGCCCATCACTGCATCCCTCCATCCCACACCCCACTGACCCCCAGAGCCAGCCAGAGCCCATCCCTGCATCCCTCCATCCCACTGACCCCCAGAGCCAGCCAGAGCCCATCCCTCCATCCCACTGACCCCCAGAGCCAGCCAGAGCCCATCCCTCCATCCCACTGACCCCACTGACCCCCAGAGCCAGCCAGAGCCCATCCTGCATCCCTCCATCCCACTGACCCCACTGACCCCCAGAGCCAGCCAGAGCCCATCCTGCATCCCTCCATCCCACACCCCACTGACCCCCAGAGCCAGCCAGAGCCCATCCCTGCATCCCACACCCCACTGACCCCCAGAGCCAGCCAGAGCCCATCCCTCCATCCCACTGACCCCCAGAGCCAGCCAGAGCCCATCCCTGCATCCCTCCATCCCACTGACCCCACTGACCCCCAGAGCCAGCCAGAGCCCATCCCTGCATCCCTCCATCCCACTGACCCCACTGACCCCCAGAGCCAGCCAGAGCCCATCCTGCATCCCTCCATCCCACACCCCACTGACCCCCATGCCCTGCCATAGCTCTGTCACTCCACCCCAAATCCACACCTAAGCCCTACCCATCCCATTCAGATCAGGCTTCCCTCCCAGAGGCCCAGCCGCCAGCCCGGCCAGACACTGATGCCTGGTTCTGTTTCCCCGGCAGGGCTGGGCTCCCTGCAGCTGCCCCAGCCATCAGAACGGGGTACGGAGCCCAGGGGTCTGGTCCCCAGCATCGCAGTTCCCACCTTCCACCAGCACCTGCCTCGCCCTCCCCCCGTTCCACCACTCAGCAGCCAGGCGGGCGTCACTCCAAGAGCTTCTTTATAAGTATCGGTGGCGGAGGGACCCCCCCTGCCCTCACACAGTCTGCCCATCACCAGGGCCTTGTGGCCATGGGGCAGGCTCTGCTAGGCAGTGTCCCCCGGCGGGGCCAGCACTGGTGGAAGGGTGTGTTCCACGGCCCCCCCGGCGCACAGGGTCAGTTAGCCTCCTGGCTGGCAGGAGCACTGAGGAGGGCTGCGATGTCCAGCATGGCCTGGAAGATGTTCTTCCCAAAGCGCCTGGAGTCCTGGGGGGGAGATAGGGTCTGGTTAACACGGGGCAGAGCAAGAAGCCCAGGAAGGGGCTGGTCCCAGGCCCCTGGCAGAGGGGTGCTGGGGGGGGGACATGGGGCCTGGTTAACACGGGGCAGCACAAGAAGCCCAGGAAAGGGCTGGTCCCAGGCTCCCGGCATGGGGGTGCTGGGGGGGAACGGGCAGGATTGGGGGCCCACCGTGCTCTGGAAGTGGGGTGCTGCCACAGGATAAGCCCCGTGGGGTAGGATGGGGAGAGGGTCAGCGGAACCATCCTGTCCTGCTGAGGACTGGGAGGGCGTCGGAGAGGGGCCGGTCCAGGCTGCCCTCTGGCCGGCCAGGTGTTCCCCAGGGCACATCTCCCAGGGAGAGCTGGGAATGCTGCTGGCCCCATGATCCCAGCTGGGCACCCGCCTGCCAGGCCGGGGGCCGACTGACCGTCTCGGGGCTGGAGAACTTGCTGGAGATGTGGAAGGTGATCAGGTTCTCGCCAGAGATGATGTAAGAGACGCCGTAGCCGTCGTCAGCAACCTGCGGGGAGAGAGAGGGATGGGCCACAGCACGGGGAGCCCGGCAGCCAGAGTCCGACGGCGGGCAGTGCCACTGCGGCGGGCAGTCAGGATCAGCCGCGTGGTGGGTGGCGCCCGTCCCTGTGCCCGGCCAGCTGGAGTCGTCCCCAGGTCAGGTCCCAGCGGGGGCTGGGGCGGGGAACACGAGGGCTGACGTCCTGCGAGCTGCAGCAGCGCCAGATGCCCAGAGAAACGGCAGGGCCCCGCCCACACGGAGCAACCTTGCTCCACCATCTGCCCTGCCCCAAGTCCCCCCCCGCCCTACGTGCTCCCCCCCACCCCGCCTGCTTTGCCCCAAGTCCCCCCCACAGCCCCACGTGCTCCCCCCCGCCCAGACCCAGGGCAGGGGAGACACTGACCGGGCCGAAGCCGCCCCCGGAGGAGACGTGATTCTGGCTCTTCTCCATGTCAAACAGGCCGAGCTGCTGCTGGGGCGTCTGGCTGGTGGAGAGACGCCAGGGCTCCGCCAGCACCTGCGCAGAATCACGGGCCGGTGAACACCACGACCCACCAGCCCCACCCCCTCCCGCCGGGCGGCCCGCGGCAGAGACCGTCTGGAGCCAGGCATGGAGCCAGCACTGCAGAGCCCAGAGCCGGTGCCGCACCAAGGGCCGGGGGAGCTCGCAGGCCAGGCCAGGCCGGAGGCAGCCTCCTCCAGGGCTCGTGAACACGGAGAGCGCTGTCCTCCTCCGGCCCCAGGCAGGGGGGCACCTAGCCCGCAAGGGCGCTCACAGGAGCAGTGACACCTGGTCAGCCCATGTCAGGGGAGGAGGGCGTGTGCACGGGGCCGGGGGGGGGCGGTGACAGCAGGCCGGCCGTGTAGGGGGAGGAGGGTGTGTGCACGGGGCTGGGGGGGCGCTGACAGCAGGCCGGCCGTGTAGGGGGAGGAGGGTGTGTGCACGGGGCCGGGGGGGGGGGCGGTGACAGCAGGCCGGCCGTGTAGGGGGAGGAGGGTGTGTGCACGGGGCTGGGGGGGCGCTGACAGCAGGCCGGCCGTGTAGGGGGAGGCGGGTGTGTGCACGGGGCCGGGGGGGGGCGCTGACAGCAGGCTGGCCGTGTAGGGGGAGGAGGGTGTGTACACGGGGCCGGGGAGGGGCGGTGACAGCAGGCCGGCCGTGTAGGGGGAGGAGGGTGTGTGCACGGGGCTGGGGGGGGCGGTGACAGCAGGCCGGCCGTGTTGGGGGAGGAGGGTGTGTGCACGGGGCTGGGGGGGGCGGTGACAGCAGGCCGGCCGTGTAGGGGGAGGAGGGTGTGTGCACGGGGCTGGGGGGGCGCTGACAGCAGGCCGGCCGTGTAGGGGGAGGAGGGTGTGTGCACGGGGCCGGGGGGGGGCGCTGACAGCAGGCTGGCCGTGTAGGGGGAGGAGGGTGTGTACACGGGGCCGGGGAGGGGCGGTGACAGCAGGCCGGCCGTGTAGGGGGAGGAGGGTGTGTGCACGGGGCTGGGGGGGGCGGTGACAGCAGGCCGGCCGTGTTGGGGGAGGAGGGTGTGTGCACGGGGCCGGGGGGGGCGCTGACAGCAGGCCGGCCGTGTAGGGGGAGGAAGGTGTGTGCACGGGCCGGGGGGGGGAGGTGACAGCAGGCCGGCCGTGTAGGGGGAGGAGGGTGTGTGCACAAGGCCGGGGGGGGCGGTGACAGCAGGCCAGCCGTGTAGGGGGAGGAGGGTTTGTGCACGGGGCCGGGGGGGGGCGGTGACAGCAGGCCGGCCGTGTAGGGGGAGGAAGGTGTGTGCACGGGGCCGGGGGGGGTGGTGACAGCAGGCCGGCCGTGTAGGGGGAGGAAGGTGTGTGCACGGGGCCGGGGGGGGTGGTGACAGCAGGCTGGCCGTGTAGGGGGAGGAGGGTGTGTGCACGGGGCCGGGGGGGGGCGCTGACAGCAGGCTGGCCGTGTAGGGGGAGGAGGGTGTGTACACGGGGCCGGGGAGGGGCGGTGACAGCAGGCCGTCCGTGTAGGGGGAGGAGGGTGTGTGCACGGGGCCGGGGGGGTGGTGGTGACAGCAGGCCGGCCGTGTAGGGGGAGGAGGGTGTGTGCACGGGGCCGGGGGGGGGCGGTGACAGCAGGCCGGCCGTGTAGGGGGAGGAGGGTGTGTGCACGGGGCCGGGGGGGGGCGCTGACAGCAGGCCGGCCGTGTAGGGGGAGGAGGGTGTGTGCACGGGGCCGGGGGGGGCGGGGTGACAGCAGGCCGGCCATGTAGGGAGAGGAGGGTGTGTGCACGGGGCCGGGGGGGGCGGTGACAGCAGGCCGGCGTGTAGGGGGAGGAGGGTGTGCGCACGGGGCCGGGGGGGGGCGCTGACAGCAGGCCGGCCGTGTAGGGGGAGGAGGGTGTGTGCACGGGGCGGGGGGGGCGGTGACAGCAGGCCGGCCGTGTAGGGGGAGGAGGGTGTGTGCACGGGACTGGGGGGGGGGCGGTGACAGCAGGCCGGCCGTGTAGGGGGAGGAAGGTGTGTGCACGGGGCCGGGGGGGGGCGGTGACAGCAGGCCGGCCGTGTAGGGGGAGGAGGGGTGTGTGCACGGGGCCGGGGGGGGGGCGCTGACAGCAGGCCGGCCGTGTAGGGGGAGGAGGGTGTGTGCACGGGGCCGGGGGGGGGCGGTGACAGCAGGCCGGCGTGTAGGGGGAGGAGGGTGTGTGCACGGGGCCGGGGGGGGCGGTGACAGCAGGCCGGCGTGTAGGGGGAGGAGGGTGTGTGCACGGGGCCGGGGGGGGGGGTGACAGCAGGCCGGCGTGTAGGGGGAGGAGGGTGTGTGCACGGGGCCGGGGGGGGCGTGACAGCAGGCCGGCGTGTAGGGGGAGGAGGGTGTGTGCACGGGGCCGGGGGGGGGCGGTGACAGCAGGCCGGCGTGTAGGGGGAGGAGGGTGTGTGCACGGGGCCGGGGGGGGGCGGTGACAGCAGGCCGGCGTGTAGGGGGAGGAGGGTGTGTTCACGGGGCCGGGGGGGGCGGTGACAGCAGGCCGGCGTGTAGGGGGAGGAGGGTGTGTGCACGGGGCGGGGGGGGGTGACAGCAGGCCGGCCGTGTAGGGGGAGGAGGGTGTGTGCACGGGGCCGGGGGGGGCGGTGACAGCAGGCCGGCCGTGTAGGGGGAGGAGGGTGTGTGCACGGGGCCGGGGGGGGGGCGCTGACAGCAGGCCGGCCGTGTAGGGGGAGGAGGGTGTGTGCACGGGGCCGGGGGGGGGCGGTGACAGCAGGCCGGCGTGTAGGGGGAGGAGGGTGTGTGCACGGGGCCGGGGGGGGGGTGACAGCAGGCCGGCCGTGTAGGGGGAGGAGGGTGTGTGCACGGGGCCGGGGGGGGGGTGACAGCAGGCCGGCCGTGTAGGGGGAGGAGGGTGTGTGCACGGGGCCGGGGGGGGGCGCTGACAGCAGGCCGGCCGTGTAGGGGGAGGAGGGTGTGTGCACGGGGCCGGGGGGGGGGGCGGTGACAGCAGGCCGGCGTGTAGGGGGAGGAGGGTGTGTGCACGGGGCCGGGGGGGGCGGTGACAGCAGGCCGGCGTGTAGGGGGAGGAGGGTGTGTGCACGGGGCCGGGGGGGGCGGTGACAGCAGGCCGGCGTGTAGGGGGAGGAGGGTGTGTGCACGGGGCCGGGGGGGGGGCAGTGACAGCAGGCCGGCCGTGTAGGGGGAGGAGGGTGTGTGCACGGGGCCGGGGGGGGGGCGCTGACAGCAGGCCGGCCGTGTAGGGGGAGGAGGGTGTGTGCACGGGGCCGGGGGGGGGCGGTGACAGCAGGCCGGCGTGTAGGGGGAGGAGGGTGTGTGCACGGGGCCGGGGGGGGGGGTGACAGCAGGCCGGCGTGTAGGGGGAGGAGGGTGTGTGCACGGGGCCGGGGGGGGGCGGTGACAGCAGGCCGGCCGTGTAGGGGGAGGAGGGTGTGTGCACGGGCCTGGGGGGGGCGGGTGACAGCAGGCCGGCCGTGTAGGGGGAGGAGGGTGTGTGCACGGGGCCGGGGGGGGGGCGCTGACAGCAGGCCGGCCGTGTAGGGGGAGGAGGGTGTGTGCACGGGGCCGGGGGGGGGCGGTGACAGCAGGCCGGCGTGTAGGGGGAGGAGGGTGTGTGCACGGGGCCGGGGGGGGGGGGTGACAGCAGGCCGGCCGTGTAGGGGGAGGAGGGTGTGTGCACGTGGCCGGGGGGGGCGGTGACAGCAGGCCGGCGGGTAGGGGGAGGAGGGTGTGTGCACGGGGCCGGGGGGGGGCGGTGACAGCAGGCCGGCCGTGTAGGGGGAGGAGGGTGTGTGCACGGGGCCGGGGGGGGGGGCGGTGACAGCAGGCCGGCCGTGTAGGGGGAGGAGGGTGTGTGCACGGGGCCGGGGGGGGGCGGTGACAGCAGGCCGGCGTGTAGGGGGAGGAGGGTGTGTGCACGGGGCCGGGGGGGGCGGTGACAGCAGGCTGGCCGTGTAGGGGGAGGAGGGTGTGTGCACGGGGCCGGGGGGGGCGGTGACAGCAGGCCGGCGTGTAGGGGGAGGAGGGTGTGTGCACGGGGCCGGGGGGGGCGGTGACAGCAGGCCGGCGTGTAGGGGGAGGAGGGTGTGTGCACGGGGCCGGGGGGGGCGGTGACAGCAGGCTGGCCGTGTAGGGGGAGGAGGGTGTGTGCACGGGGCCGGGGGGGGGCGCTGACAGCAGGCCGGCCGTGTAGGGGGAGGAGGGTGTGTGCACGGGGCCGGGGGGGGCGGTGACAGCAGGCTGGCCGTGTAGGGGGAGGAGGGTGTGTGCACGGGGCCGGGGGGGGGCGCTGACAGCAGGCCGGCCGTGTAGGGGGAGGAGGGTGTGTGCACGGGGCCGGGGGGGCGGTGACAGCAGGCCGGCGTGTAGGGAGAGGAGGGTGTGTGCACGGGGCCGGGGGGGGGGTGACAGCAGGCCGGCGTGTAGGGAGAGGAGGGTGTGTGCACGGGGCCGGGGGGGGCGGTGACAGCAGGCTGGCCGTGTAGGGGGAGGAGGGTGTGTGCACGGGGCCGGGGGGGGGCGGTGACAGCGGGTCCAGAGCTGCTCAACCAGCACCTCCATCTGCACATCCACAGGTGGCGGCTGCTCCCCCGGCCAACCCGTGGTGTTCATCCCACGCGCTGCGCACTGAGCGCCCCACGCACGGCACGCCAGCCGCACGGCCTTCTGCAGGGCACAGGGGCTTCCCAGCAAGTGACCAATCACAAGTGCCTTGCACCCAAAAGAGGTGCACTTTGTTTTCATTCAGTGACTAATATTACACATCAAGGACGGGGAAATAAAAAGAGAAACCCAAAATAAACACCCCAAGTCCCTTCTCGAGCACAGAGCGACTAACAACGACCACGCTCACTGAAGCGCACACTTGACAAGGGGCGCTGTTCCTGCCCAGCGCACAAGGAAACCCTCGGGCTGACAAGCTTGTAAAAGCTCAAACAAGGCCACCGGCAAGGTGGTTTGAAAACAAAACCCAATGTAGGGCACGCACACACACAGGCACGCACAAAAGGCACTTGCGCACACGCACACACGCACCCCCCCCAATACAAAACACTACAGCCGACCATTACTCTCCTCTTCACAACAGCGATGTCAGTGGGAACATCATCCTTCCTGGGGGATGCTCACCACTTACAGTCAACCCGTGGGGCCTGGCGCACCACAGGCAGGGACGCTCCAGCCTGGCAGGATCAGCATGCGGTAGGGTAGGAGGGGGCTATACCAGGCCATAGGGGGTGCATGCGGTAGGGTAGGAGGGGGCTATACCAGGCCATAGGGGGTGCATGCAGTAGGGTAGGAGGGGGCTATACCAGGCCATAGGGGGTGCATGCGGTAGGGTAGGAGGGGGCTATACCAGGCCATAGGGGGTGCATGCGGTAGGGTAGGAGGGGGCTATACCAGGCCATAGGGGGTGCATGCGGTAGGGTAGGAGGGGGCTATACCAGGCCATAGGGGGTGCATGCCGTTGGGTAGGAGGGGGTTATACCAGGCCATAGGGGGTGCATGCGGTAGGGTAGGAGGGGGCTATACCAGGCCATAGGGGGTGCATGCGGTAGGGTAGGAGGGGGCTATACCAGGCCATAGGGGGTGCATGCGGTAGGGTAGGAGGGGGCTATACCAGGCCATAGGGGGTGCATGCGGTAGGGTAGGAGGGGGCTATACCAGGCCATAGGGGGTGCATGCGGTAGGGTAGGAGGGGGTTATACCAGGCCATAGGGGGTGCATGCGGTAGGGTAGGAGGGGGTTATACCAGGCCATAGGGGGTGCATGCGGTAGGGTAGGAGGGGGTTATACCAGGCCATAGGGGGTGCATGCGGTAGGGTAGGAGGCGGTTATACCAGGCCATAGGGGGTGCATGCGGTAGGGTACGAGGGGGCTATACCAGGCCATAGGGGGTGCATGCGGTAGGGTAGGAGGGGGTTATACCAGGCCATAGGGGGTGCATGCGGTAGGGTAGGAGGGGGTTATACCAGGCCATAGGGGGTGCATGCGGTAGGGTAGGAGGGGGCTATACCAGGCCATAGGGGGTGCATGCGGTAGGGTAGGAGGGGGCTATACCAGGCCATAGGGGGTGCATGCGGTAGGGTAGGAGGGGGTTATACCAGGCCATAGGGGGTGCATGCGGTAGGGTAGGAGGGGGTGTCACGTTACTGGATTCTGAGGGGAGCAGCCAGATCTCTGCTGCACCCATGGGAGGGTTGTTTGCCACAAAAGTTGGTACAAAGGGGGCCATGTGAGGTGTCAAATGAAATCTTACTGTCTACTGATTCTATATATGCTACTCACGTAATTGTATAATGTCTGTGTGTGGAGTTATGAATATGTACTCTGTGTTGATGCTGAAAGATTCTCTGTCTGGGGCAGAGCAATGGGCCGGGAATGTTTGCCCATGGACATGCTAATGAGCAAAGCTCCAGGGAACAATGGGCCTCTGGAGGCCAAAGACACCCCTGGCCACTGGCCATGTGACTGTCCCCAGCTTGGAAGAAGCCAGGAGGGGTATAAATATGCCATGTGGCCAACTCCATCTTGGTGCTCAGCTCAGCCCTTCATCCCAGAGGCAGCCGTGCAGGGATTGAGGGGCCGGAAAGAACTGTGGACCCATCCTGACATAGGATGTTCACCGAAGCCTTTTAATCCAGCAGCTATAACATCTCTGCTACAAGCCTGCATCGAGAACTGGGCGATTCGATGCATGTAATGTATGATACCTTAACAACCTCACTCTCAGGCTTTTCTTTCTTGTGGTAATAAACCTTTAGATGGTAGATTCTAAGGGACTGGCCCAGCGTGATTTGTGGGTAAGATCCAGAGTATAAATTGACCCGGGATCTGTGGCTGGTTTCTTGGGAACGGACAGAACTTGTTCGAGGAAGGTGGGATTGGGCTCTAAAACCTCTCACCTGGGTATGAGGCCCGGGGCCGTTTGGGGCACGGATATTGCTGGGGTGTGGAGGGGTTTTGCTTGTGAGGCTTCAGGCAGGCAGCTGAAGTGCTCTGGGACTGGTTTGTGGCCTATTTGGGAAGGTCTCCAGTCGGGGGTTGTAAGGAGCCCCGAGTTTGAGCAATTCGCCCTGAGCGGATGTCCTCAGTGGTCCCCAGACCTGGCCCGGTCCGTTACAGGGGGTTACACCATGCCATGGGGGGTACATATAGTAGGGTAGGAGGGGGTTATACCATGCCATGGGGGGTACAAGTGGCAGGGTAGGAGAGGGATATACAATGCCATGGGGGGTACATGCAGTAGGGTAGGTGGAGGTTATACCAGGCCATGAGGGGTACATGTGGTAGAGTAGGAGGGGGTTATACCATGCTATGGGGGGTGCCTGCGGTACGGTAGGAGGGGGTTATACCATGCTATGGGGGGTGCCTGCGGTACGGTAGGAGGGGGTTACACCATGCTATGGGGGGTGCCTGCGGTAGGTTAGGAGCGGGTTATACCATGTGTCACATTACTGGATTTTAAGGGGAGCATCCAGATCACTACTGCACCCATGGGGGGGGGGTATTTGCCCCAAAGTGTGTACAAAGGGGGCCATATGAGGTGTCACAGGAAAGCTTCTGTTCTACTGATTCTGTGTGCGCTGTTCATGTAATGGTAGGAGATCTGTATGTGGAGTTATAGACATGGACTCTGTGTGGATGCTGGAAAATTCTCTGTCTGTGGCTAAGCAACGGGCGAGGAATGCTCAGCCAATGGCTGTGCTAATTAGCAAGGGGAGAATGAATTTCTAGGTGCCAGTACACACCTGAGGAATGTGACTGATACCTGCAAACCAGCACGTATAGGTTGTGAGACCATATGACCTTCTCTGGCCAAGAACATGCCAGGAGAGGTATATACATTTTGTCTTCAGTTTTACTCCTGATCCCAGCTGCACCCTTGCAGGGAACCACGAGTCGGGAAGAACCGTGGACCCATCCTGACATAGGATGTACACCAGAGACTTATAAGATAGGGGTTTATAACATCTCTGCTAAAAGCCTGTGTCGAGAACTGGGAGATTCGATGCATGTAATGTATGATACTTTAACAACTTGACTCTCGTGCTTTTCTTTCCTTTAGTAATAAACCTTTAGATTGTAGATTCTAAGGGATCGGCTCAGCGTGATCTTGTGGGTAAGATCCAGAGCGTAAATTGACCTGGGAACTGTGGCTGGTTTCTTGGGACTGGAAGAATCCGTTCGGGGAGGTGAGATTGGTTCTATAACCCCTCACCCGTGTGCAGGCCCGGGGCTGTTTGGGGCACAGGGAGAGCTGGGGTGTCGGAGGGGTTTTGCTCGTGAGGCTTCTGGCTGGCTAGGCAGGCAGCTGAAGCGCTCTGTGGGACTGGTTTGTGGCCTGTTTGGGAAGGTCTCCAGTCTGGGGGCTGTAAGGAGCCCCTAGTTTGAGCAATTTGCCCTGAGCGGATGCCCTCAGGTGTGCCCAGACCCAGCCCGGTCCGTCACACCATGTCATGGGGGGGGTGCATGCAGTAGTGTAGGAGAGGGAAATACCATGTCACGGGGGTTACATGCGGTAGGGTAGGAGGGAGTTATACCAGGCTATGGGGGATGCGTGCGGTATGGTAGGAGGGGGATATACCATGCCATGAGGTGTACATGCAGTAGGGTAGGAGGGATTATACCATGGCATGGGGGGTATATGCAATAGGGTAAGAGGGGGATATAACATGCCATTGGAGGTACATGCAGTCGGGTAGGAGGGGTGTCATGTTATTGGATTGTGAGGGGAGCAGCCAGGTCACTGCTGCACCCATGGGGAGGTATTCGCCCCAAAAGTGGTACAAAGGGGGCCATGTGAGGGGGTCAAACAAAAGCTTACTTTCTACTGATTCTGTATCTGCTCTTCATATATCTGTATAACGTCTGTGTGTGGAGTTAGGCATCTGTACTCTGTATGGAGACTGGAAGTCTCTCTGAATGTGCTTGAGCATTGGGCAAAGTTCGGCCTATGGACATGCTAATTAGCGAGGCTCTGTGGGACAATGGCACTCAATGGGCCAAGGACACACCTCAAGAATGAGGGCTGCCACCTAAGGGCTGCCAGCAGGGAACACAGGGATAGGCCGCTGGCCAGGTGACCTGTTGCAGCCAAGAAGAGACCAGGAAGGAGGTATAAATATGTCATGTGGTCGACTTCATCTAGGTACTCAGACCTGCTCCTGACCCCAGATGTGGCCTCGCAGGGAATCACGAGCCGGGAAGAACTGTGGACCTATCCTGAGACAGGATGCGCAACAAGGACCTTTAATCCAGCAGCTATAACATCTCTTCTAGAGCCTGCATCGAGAACTGGGCGATTCGATGCATGTAACATATGATACTTTAACAACCTCACTCTCAGGCTTTTCTTTCTTGTAGTAATAAACCTTTAGATTGTAAAGGACTGGCTCAGCGTGATTTGTGGGTAAGGTCCGGAGTGTAAATTGACCTGGGACCTGTGGCTGGTTTCTTGGAACCGGACAGAACTTGTTCGCGGTAGGTGAGATTGGGCTCTAAAACCCCTCACCTGTGTATGAGGCCCGGGGCCACCTGGGGCCCGGATATTGCTGGGGTGTCGGAGGGGTTTTGCTCGTGAGGCTTCAGACAGGCAGCTGAAGCGCTCGGTGGGACTGGTTTGTGGCCTGTTTGGGAAGGTCTCCAGTCTGGGGGCTGTGAGGAGCCCCGAATTTGAGCAATTCGCCCTGAGCGGACGCCCTCAGCTGTGCCCAGACCCAGCCCGGTCTGTCACAAAGGGGTTATACCAGGCCATGAAGGGTACATGCAGTAGGGTAGGAAGGGGTTATACCATGCCATAGGGGGGTGTATGCGGTAGACTAGAATGGGGGTATACCATGCAATGGGGGGGTGCATGATGCGAACAGGGGCTGCCGGGCTTTCTCTTGCCAGGCGAGCTGTCCTGACTATGGCTGGCCCTGCCCCCATCTCTCTTCTAATGCCCATTCCCCTTCCCTCCACACACCCCTTCTCTATTGCTGCTCCCTCCTCTGCTGGATTTGTCTGTGTGAACCAGACGTGGAGAGCACATCTCCCTCAAGCTTCTCACTCCAAGCCGGGACGAGGTGGAAGGCAGATCTTGCAGGCCCCTGCTCAGACAACCCCGGCAAGGCCAGGTTACTTGGGAGGCCCAGGCCAAGCAGGGCTGGAGCAGCCGTGCCCAGGCTGCCTTGGTGCAGTGCACACCCTGCCCAGCAGGCCATGGAGACCCCTGGGAGTCCTCACCTGTGCCAGGAAGGGGGACTCCACCCCCAGGTACTTGGAGACCACGTAGAGGCAGAAGAGGTGTCGGTCGATGCCGGCGCCCGTCATGGCCAGGCGGTACATGAGCTGGTGCTTCTCTGCAGCCACACGGAAGAGCTTCAGACGCTCCAGCTGCTGCGGTGAGAAAGGGGCCCACACAGGGCAGCGTTGGGTTAGAAGGGGAGGGGCTCCCTGTGATGCCCCCCCCCCCCCGGCTTTATGAGAATTGGCTTGTGAATAGGAATATGCAGAAGTCGAAGATGCTTTATGCAAAACAGGTCATGTAACCAGCTGGGCTGGATGGGAGGAGAGCTGTCCTTTTCTGGGCATCCCAGCGTTCGATGACTAAAGGGTTAAACTCGGGTAGCTAGGAGGTGTTGGCAGGGAGCCAGGAGAGCCAATGGGAGAAGGTGTTGAGATTCGAATTGGAAGACATACCTGCCTGCTGTTTTCCTTTGTGTGAGTTTTAGCCCGGAGCTGGGGGAGCAAGATGAATTGACCCAAGCAGGACTCTCATGCCTACAGAGAATACTGGGCATGGAAGAGGACTGGACCTTGACACACAGGAATGTGAGTAGATGGGGAATGTCTATTTAGACACGATCAGGTTATCTTCTTTGTTTTATTATTTGGTTAAACATCTCTGTGCTAAGTCCACCTGCCCCACATACACTGTAACTTGAAGCTGTATCCCAGGGATGGAATTCTCTGTGTTTTAACTTGTTCTTTTCTCAACTTGCTTAAAAACCCCCAGCAACCAAGTCTGCTTCCCAAGTGTAGCTTTTTGGTTTGTTAATAAAATCCCCTTTTTTAAGGCGATGAGCCGTGTGTCCTGGAAGGTTACAGGAGGTCTGTGTGCACAGCTAAGACTGAGAGGTCAGCTAGCAGAGGTTGCCTTTTGTTTTTTCAAGCTCTCTTGTGGTAGAAGAGCTTGGGGTACCCCTCCAGAACAAGTTTCCAAGTGATTTCTTCCTGGGTTCAAGAAGGGGGGAATTTTTTTCCCCTCACTTGGTGGTGGCAGCTACCTCCCAAGACCAGGGAATCTGTGACTTTGGGGAGCTTTTAAGCAGAAGCCTGTAGAGGCAATGGATTTAAGGTCTCTTGTGGGGCCCCCCATCTGCACTCGGCGAGCCAGAGCAGGGAACAGCCCTGCCATCATCGACTGTACATTACAATCTGCCGCAGCAGTACATCCTGGGTTTGTGCCTGTGTCATTCTCGTGTGTCAGGTTAGAAATCGGAAGTGTGGATCTGTTTCTAGTTTGAAGTGTGCTGACACGGGCCAGTCCTGTGCCCCAAAGCCTGATGGCTGGTGAGATCTGTTTGCTCCGTAAGCCCAGGAGGTGGCTGCTCTAGAAAGGGAAGAGTCTATTTAAGCCTTGGGAAGTCATCAGCCCTTTGAAACTGCAGCAAGGGGATGCCAGCTCTTTGGAGAGCTGGAGGCCCAAGGCAGAGTAAAAGACTTTGACACTGATTGGAAGCTTTGACCTGAGCTAAGACCAGCTGTTTATGGAAAGAATTTGCAGGTAGCAAGTTTCTTAGTGGATCAGAACTAGCTGAGCATTTTCTTCTTCATTTGAATGTAACTTGCTTTGATGGGTCTGTTTTCTCTTGTACCCACTGTTTGGACTTAATAAAAACTCTTGTTGATCATCAGGCCCAGTGTGAATAACTGTTACTGGGGCGTGGGGGGACCGCTCAGTGCGCATCTCTCTCTTTCATTGATAAAGGGGGCAAACCTCCCAACAAGCTTTCTCCGTGTAAGACTTAGACCCAGGCAGAGGCGGATTTACTTGGCGATTTGGTCCCTTTGGGAGACTGGTTTCTTGGGGCCGCTGTGCCCTAGTCCTGGGTCCTCCCGGCACTGAAGTGGTTCAGCGTCTGTGTTGCTCTGCAGGAGTGTGGAAACCCCAACTCTGCCTTGCCAGGGGGAGAGCAGAGGCTCTGACCCAGCAGGGCAGGGTGGTGGGGAGCCGCGGAGGGCAGGAAGGTGGGCGTCAGTGGCAGGATCAGCACACTGGGGAGCAATCCCAAGGGGGTGTCTGGGATCGCACCCGTCACACTCCCCCTGTGGGACTGGGCTGAGGGCTGGGCCCATACAGCTCACTGTGCCCCTCACCCCTTCCCTGGGAAGGGATGTTCGCTATCAAGGGCTCTGACTGAGTGCCCTGGGTCAAGGGGAGGTCTTCTACGGGGCCCAGCCGTGAGGGAGTACCCCCTTACCAGCCCCAGGGGACCCGCTGGAAACTGGAGGAGCAGTGTCCAGTGGGTAATGCACAGTGGGGGAGGGGAGACCTTGGCGGGTCCCGGTGGGGGCAGGGCTGGGCCTGGCAGGAGGCGGAGGGGGCTGGCTTGGGGGGTTGGGTGGCACAGGCCCTGGGCCTGGCTGAGGGGTAGGTAGGGCTGGGTGGGAGTCAATGGGGAAGGTGTGGACATAACATGACACAATATTTAATTAAATATTAACCTTCAATTTCTGCAGGGTTGGCAACCCAATATGTGGGGCTGAAGAGGCAGGTCCTATGCCAGGCTGGAGGGGGGGGGAGAGGAGGGCCCTGGTCCTGCTCAGGGAGGACTTGGGGTCTGACTGAGGGGAAGTGGGGTGAGGCCTGGCTGGGGGGGCTAGCTAAGGGGCAAAGTGGGAGGGCTGGCTGAGGGAAGGTGGGGGACTGGCTGCGGGGGTGGGGGAGGGCTGGCTGCAGGGTGGGGCCTGGCGGGGGGGCTGGCTGAGTGACACTCACGCCACGAGCGGGGTCCATCATGCTGCGCACGAAGGCCGTGGACTCGTTGGTGCAGGATCTCACGGTCTCGGTCCTGCCCTCCCGGAAGAGGCGCGTCATGGAGGCCTCGTAGGTGAGGCAGAAGTGGCCCTTGTCCTGGGGGGGAGAGGTGGGGAGGAGGCAGGAGGGGGAGACTGAGCAGTGCCCCCCTTGCCCCTCATGCCCACGGGGGCCCAGTGGAGCAGCGGGCTGGGTCTGGCCCGGGAGTGGCCCCTCGCTCGCGCCCCACCAGCAGGGACCAGCGGGTGCAGCCCAGCACCCAAGTGGACAAGCCACCCAGCTGGGGGCCCACAGATTCATGGGCCCCCAGGCAGGGCGTGGGGCGCCGGCCACAGGGCTCCAGCAGTGAGTTAAAGGGCCTGGGTGCTGTGGCCAGGAGCCCCGGGTCCCTTTGAGCCACCAGGACCCCTCTGCCCCCCCGTGGGCAGGCCTGGCCCCTGCCAGCCCCAAACTTTCACCAGAGCCTAGCTCCCTCTGCGTGGCCCGGCTCTGAGCCACCGGCACCCGGCTCCACGCATTCGCCCTTCTCCCTGCAGCCGTCCCCTGCCCCCAGCCTGCAGGAGCAGGGCTCTTACGACCCCCCAGCACGGGCAGCACAAGGGGGCGCCAGCTGCCCTCTGCCAGCAGCCTCAGCACCCCCCCCGGGACCGAGCGAGCCGGCCTCAGTCCGCCTCCCCCATGACCGAGAGAGCCCCCCAGGACAGAGGGAGCCGGCCTGAAACCCCCCCCCCAGGACCGAGTGAGCCGGCCTGAGCCCCCCCCCATGACCGAGCGAGCCAGCCTCAACCCCCCCCAGGACCGAGCGAGCCGGCCTCAGCCCCCCCCCCATGACCAAGCGAGCCGGCCTGAGCGCCCCCCAGGACCGAGCGAGCCGGCCTGAGCCCCCCCCAGGACCGAGCGAGCCGGCCTGAGCCCCCCCCCAGGACCGAGCGAGCCGGCCTGAGCCCCCCCCCAGGACCGAGCGAGCCGGCCTGAGGCCCCCCCCAGGACCGAGCGAGCCGGCCTGAGCCCCCCCCCCAGGACCGAGCGAGCCGGCCTGAGGCCCCCCCCAGGACCGAGCGAGCCGGCCTGAGGCTCCCCCCAGGACCGAGCGAGCCGGCCTGAGCCCCCCCCCAGGACCGAGCGAGCCGGCCTCAGTCCGCCTCCCCCATGACCGAGAGAGCCCCCCAGGACAGAGGGAGCCGGCCTGAAACCCCCCCCCCCCCAGGACCGAGTGAGCCGGCCTGAGCCCCCCCCATGACCGAGCGAGCCAGCCTCAACCCCCCCCATGACCGAGCGAGCTGGCCTCAGCCCCCCCCCATGACCGAGTGAGCCGGCCTGAGCGCCCCCCAGGACCGAGCGAGCCGGCCTGAGCCCCCCCCAGGACTGAGCGAGCTGGCCTGAGCCCCCCCCCAGGACCGAGCGAGCCGGCCTGAGCCCCCCCCCAGGACCGAGCGAGCCGGCCTGAGGCCCCCCCCAGGACCGAGCGAGCCGGCCTCAGCCCCCCCCCCAGGACCGAGCGAGCCGGCCTGAGGCCCCCCCCAGGACCGAGCGAGCCGGCCTGAGCCCCCCCCCCCAGGACCGAGCGAGCCGGCCTGAGCCCCCCCCCAGGACCGAGCGAGCCGGCCTGAGGCCCCCCCAGGACCGAGCGAGCCGGCCTGAGCCCCCCCCCAGGACCGAGCGAGCCGGCCTGAGGCCCCCCCCCCAGGACCGAGCGAGCCGGCCTGAGGCCCCCCCCCAGGACCGAGCGAGCCGGCCTGAGGCCCCCCCAGGACCGAGCGAGCCGGCCTGAGCCCCCCCCCAGGACCGAGCGAGCCGGCCTGAGGCCCCCCCCATGACCGAGCGAGCCGGCCTGAGGCCCCCCCCATGACCGAGCGAGCCGGCCTGAGGCCCCCCCCATGACCGAGCGAGCCGGCCTCAGCCCCCCCCCATGACCGAGCGAGCCGGCCTCAGCCCCCCCCCATGACCGAGCGAGCCGGCCTCAGCCTCCCCCCATGACCGAGCGAGCCGGCCTGAGCCCCCCTGGACCGAGCGAGCCAGCCTGAGCCCCCCCGGACCGAGCGAGCCGGCCCGAGCCCCCCAGCGGCTCTTACCCGGAAGTGAGCCAGCTGCAGGGCGAGCTGGAGGAAGGCGTCGGGGCTGACCTTGCAGCGTTTGATGAGGCCCTTGCCGAAGCCGGTGAAGAGGAAGCAGTGGAAATCCACGTCGGCGGCCAGGGCCTGGGCCAGGCGCAGGGAGCTGTCGATGACCTGCCTGCACTGCAGAGAGCACCGGCTCATGCCGCCTGGCTGGCGCTGGGGCTCTGGGGGCAGGGGAGGGGGGGGCCGATCCCGCGGGGCCTCCCATGAGCCTTCACCCCGGGCCATCGCCCCGCAGTGTCTGCCTGGGCCGGGCAGCTGGCCGGGGGCAGCCACTGGGCACGGCCGGCCCAAGGCGGGGACCTGCGGGGGGGGGCTGCCCCCCCAGCCGGACACAGGTCCAGCCACACCTCGCAGAGCAGCAACGCTCAGGAGGAATCCCCCACTGCCCGCTGGCTTCTCCCTCCCTCGGGGCCCATCTGGTGCCTGGGGTGCCCGCCCCACACAGCGCGGCGCTGCAGAGCCCGCTGGACGAGGGACGCGCCCGCAGGCGCAGACAGAATCCCCCTCACGAGACTGGACCGTTCGCACGACGAAGCCCAGTCGGTAATTCCATCAGCACAGAGGGGAACCGGGGCACCCTTGCCATACTTTGTGACTCAGTTTCCCCTCGCGGTGTACGGCTGTGTGATGGCGTGTCGGGGACCCCCGGCCTTGCACCCCCATCTGCAGCAAGATGTGACTCCGCCAGCCAGTAGAGTAGGGAGGGTTTATCGCTTCTCCGAGATGCAGCCCGGCCCGGGCTCGATGTGGACATCGGAGTGAGGGGCCGGCAGCCTCTGACCCCTTGGGGGGGGGGTCCACAGGCCCCTGAACCCCCAGCCCTCGGTTTAGTCCCTTCTCTTCATGTTTGCCGGGCCCACACTGCCCAGCTCCCAGCCCTGCCCCCCAGCCAGGTGTTGGTCTCCGCCCCCCTCCCTTTGTCTCCCCCCGGGAAGAGCCTTGTTACCTGCCCAGGCTGGGCCTGGGTGTCTGGGCCATACCCATGTGGGTGAGTCGGTGGGGATCGCACCCCACAGCGCAGGGAGCCCCGGTCACAGAGCAGACAGCCCCCCACTACGGACGGCGTGAAGGCGTTAACGTCCCCTTGGGGAGGGGCGAGGGGCGCAGGTGCGTATTCTGCACAGGCCCAAAGCCGACATTCCCGCTAACCTCTCCCCGGTGCGGACTTCTCCCACCCATGTGCGG